>OY744511.1:3976749-4226929 GCA_963556185.1 Pseudopediastrum boryanum | reverse complement strand
GGTAAGTGGGGGACGTGGGGTGGAGAAAAGGCAGACTGGATGAAATCAGCCATATCATTGGCTACATAAAACAAGAGTCTTCTAGTACTGACTAGCTTATGGACACCAGATCGAATCATCTCCTCCCTAGCAGTCTTCATCGTCTGTCTCAGGTACGATCTGATCTCTAAACCCTAAGCCTCTTTGATGAAAGTCATAGTCACGGACTGCCTAAACCCTAGATCCGAGCTAGCTGCAAAAATGTGCTGTGACAATTTATGATGCATAGCTGTTCCACCTCGCTGATTTTTTTAGAACGGCTCGAGGTGCGGGGCCTACAATGGCACTTTTTTGCTATGGCATATCATGAAATGTAATAATAGTTGCTGATATCAGTACCACCTCTCTTTCCTCTGTGAAGGGTGGAGGTGCAGGACCTATAAATGGCACTCTTTGGTATGGAATAACATGATACATGATACATTGCCATTAATAATGCTCTGCTGAGTGGACAGTGCTGGAGCCAAGGCGCTCACCATCTCATCCCATCCTATCAAACCAGAGATGCCCTCCAGCAAGTCAATTTCCTTCAGCTTCTCGCACAATTTCTCGTATGCCTGTGAGCAAAACAATTGTAGCAGGAATGAGGTACAGCAGCGGCATCCATGCACCTAGTACCAGTGCAAGAGCTTGCGACGGGCACGTGCACCAGTAGGGCCAAATTGCAAAGATCTGAGACTGCATGGGTCATGCTCTGTAGTGAGTGCTAAGACTGCCAAAGCTGCTGCTGCATGCTTACAGAAGGTCAGCGAAGGGAATACATCTGCCCACACACCCACACACAGCAAGAGGAACGAGAGCTACGCCAACAGCATTAACTTAACCCATCCTCTTTATATATTAGGACCTCTACAATGCAATTATGCCACTGAGGGCAGCTGGCTATCAGGCAGAGAGTCGTCCAGATGGCCCACCTCGGGTGCAGCAGCTAGTGGTCCAGCTGGAGAAGCCATGACTTGCACGCCTGGAGGTGGTCAAAAAACCCTTGCAAGAAACGGGCGCTCAACTGTAGAGAGCAGTGACGATTCACTCAGTGGACACCCTTAAGCTTACGGTATGATCGCGGTACGCGTCCCCGTGACTGTATGCATTCAGCGACGATGTCAACCTCGAAAGATGCCTAGGGACACTCTATGGCTTCTATGTGTCCGTCAGCACATAACGTGTTGCTGATTCTGATGGCTGCTCTTTTGTTTAGGCGGCCAATGCCTGGTCTGGGCGAGCATTTTCACTGCATGCACTAGTGCCGGATCGGACAGCACCATACTGGGGCCACAAAATGTACCCATAAAGCAGCCTCAACACACTCCTTTGCGGATGTTTGTCTACATGTGGCTAGCAGTAGTATGACATCAGCGTGCGCAATGCAATTCCTGGTGGAACTCGCCGGGCCGGGAGTGGCGGTTCTGTCACTCCGCGGTAAGAAGTACTGCACATGCTGAGCATGCCACGATAGCAGGCGGCAGCAAGACTGCAAGAACCCGCTTTGCGTACGGCACGCCGTACAAGTGTGGCCCCCGCACGGAACACGACCCGCGGTCAATCGAAGCTCGGTCCTTCCAACCCCTACCTCACTGGGCTAGACCTAAACCAAATTGTCAGTTCGCTTGCATCGGCAGCATTGCACCTTGGTACACATTCCCAGTCTCATCTGTTCATTACATATATCGAAATCAAGCCTGACGCATCGTATCAGCACCGTAGCACAATGGACACAGGTGCTGATGTAACATGTTACCTGTCAGACAAGAGTAGGGGGTGCCAAAGGGGTGCCTCCAACATGCTACTGCTACATACGCATGAGTCAATTTTTATTCATAAGGCAATTTAAGCCGCAAATGGCAGGTGGCTCTGTCAGTATTCCCAAGGACAACTCACTCCAAATAAGATGCGTCTCGCATGTCAAATGTTTCAAAGCAAAATCTCACAAGCAGAGGAAGATGCAGAGAGTGTGAGTATGCAAAAAAGATCTTACTCAACGGTGTGAAACCGCCACCCATGAAAGGGACCAGGGACATAGGACTGTCCCAAATGCAACATGCAGCAGATAGAGCCTGCAGCTTACCTGAAGCTTAATGAACCCAAGCTGCATCCAAACATTGGGTGCAACGAAAAACAGCATCAACAACCATAAAGCATATGTTAGCACTCAAGGCCGACCAGCACATACTACATACAGTTATGCGACCTTTATATATCTGCAGTCCCAGCTTTCAATTGTGCCCACCAAATGCACTGCAGAATCCTTGAACGACAACCTCAATCTCACTGCAACTGTCAGGCTTTCTACAGGAGTCCAGCAGTTTATCACATTTGCTTAAACCCCATCTGACCCAATGAGTGCAGGCGGACGGGGTGTTACAAAAAAAGCTTTATATCCCCCTTAATCATCAATGACAATGGAAAGCCAAGATGTAAAGAGCGGCTGACATGGTGCATCCCATGGATTGGACAGGAGCACACGAAGGTTGCCAATCAAGGTCGTATAAAACACAATAGAGGCAAGTCAGCAAAATTAGAGCCTTATCCCCTTCTGATCAAAGGTCACCTGTCACCAAAGGTCTTATACGCCAGTCATTAAAAGACAGTGGTCGTAGAGCTGTCGTTCAGAGCAAACATTGCAACTAAGTAACACCCTTTCCATGAGTAGAACCCCTTGCGTTGGCCCCAGCCTTTGCTTTGCAAACTGATCAGGAAACCTCTATAACCGGCAAGCTGGCATATCACTCACGTTGCGCAGCACAGACTACTTGACGCCCTCTGCGGTTGCCGCACCTTAAATGTTTGTTATGTTTATGTTATGATGCCGCCCCAAGGCTGTGATATCTGACAGGGCAGGGGTTTAAAAGTTGGACCAAAACACAATGCAGGCATCAACAGCACCAACCGCAATAACATGTGACCTTGCCTGCCTCAGCTGCGTGCCCCTGATGGGAGTTCTGCTCAATCACTGATCAGTACTTGGCAATAAAACTTCCTGGGCCATAGCACTCCAAGACTGCCTGCTTGTTTATGATCAAATGCAGAACCTCACCAATTGACGTCTTTGCCTCCTGCAAAGGACTTACTGACAAGTACTTGACCAAGCTTTTGTATGCATCCCATCCTCTTATTGCTGCCGCTCAGGCACTGCGCCAACTGTTGTCCTTCTCTTGTTGATGACAATAGCCGGCAGCGCCACACCAGTCCCTCCCTGAGCAATGCTGGCAGTACTAGCACCACCTCCTAATTGATGCAACCCAGCTGAAGCTGGCCTCATACCCGCAGCAGCTGCTGTTGCTTTCCCTCCAGTCACCCCTGATGCTGCTGCTGATGCTGTTGCTGGGCCTTTACCAACCCCCAACACCGAAAACGCTGACCTGCCATATTGTTGCAACCTCTCTGACTGCTGCTGCTGATGGTCTGCATCTTGGCCTGAGAGCTTCTTCGCTTTTAATGTTGCCACCAGCGCTGCTCCTCCAGAGGAAGGCTTGCTAGGCTCCTTAGCAGCTAAAAATGGCACTCCAGTCTGTCCAGCTTGGTCCCCACTTGCACCTGTCTGCTGCTGCTGCAAGTTCTGCAACCGGTGGTTCTTTGACTGCAAGACATAGCCCCCCAGACTCCCAGCCCCTAAAACCCCAGCAACTCTACTCCCAGGTGCTAAAACACCAAGTTGTTCATCCCCTTCCACTGCTGCAGTTGCTACTGTTGCTGCCATGCCTGCTGCAATTGATGCTCCTATCCCAGCACTCGCATCTGACTTCCCACTAGCTCCCAGCCAACTCCCAACCTTAAGCCCTCCTCCTAAACCCATGCCCGTACCCTTCAGCGGATTCAAGCTTGCTGGGCCCTTCTCCATCACTACCCCAGTAGAGGCAAGGATACCACCTGCAGCTGGAGTAAGACTCTTACCTTTCGACATGCTTGCTGGGCTGCCTGCTGCTGCTGCAGTTGGTGGGGCCGCTGCAGTGGTCACCCGCAACTCTTCTACGCACTCATGCACAGTCTGCCGCCGATATCCTAATGCCCCACTCCCTGCAGCAGCCTTCTGCAGCCCTTGACCTGCAGCTTGCAAAGCTGGCCCGACTTGCAACCCCTGCAAAATCCCGTGCTGCTGCTGCTGCTGCTGCTTTGCTGGCTGCTCCAATACTGCGGCAGGCCCCTTTGCCCTGGGATCAGCTACTACACCCACCTGCTGCTGCTGGGAATGTTTCGTAATGGCAGTTGTGCCCAGCCTGGAACCTGCTAGTGCTGCTCCAGGGTCCGTGACTCCATCAGAAACCCATGCCTCAGGCGAGCCTGCTGTTGCAATGGTTATAGCAGGGCCAAGTATAGTAGGCTCAGCAATACAAGGGCTTCCTAGCAGACCAGCAGCAGCCATGAGAGTCCCTAAAGCTTCAGGCTTTGCGACAGGGGCAGCTGCGCCTCCTGTTATCGGGCCTTTGATTACTTGCTGCTGCTGCTGCTGCTGCTGCCTGAGGACTCTTGGAGACTGGTTGGGCGTGGCCTTCTGAGGGGCTGAGACAGGTTGCATTGCTATGGCCTGCTCCTGCTGCTGCTGTGGCATGGCTGGTGGAGCAGGCTTCCTTGCCTCAGCTGCCGCCTCCACTCCTGCCCCTGTCCCTGCTCCTCCTGCTGCTGCGGTCTCCACCCCTGCCACTTTCCCTGCTCCTGCTGCTTCCCTTCCTGCTTGCTGCACTACTGAACTGGGCACCACTGGCACTCTCTTTGCATCTGCCACAGCTGCTTGCCCATGCTGCCCTTGCAGCTCAGCTCTTGCCACCCTTGGTGACTTGATTGGAGCAGCTGCTGCTGGTGCCGACACCTTGCCCAATGCGCCAACTGCTGCCCTCATCTCCCCTGCCTGCGCAAGAAACGGGGATACGCTGCTTGCTGCTGCTCCAGTATCACCAGCACCAGCAGGAACAGAAGCTGCAGTAGCTGCCCCATCCCATCCTGACAAGCTAGCTGTAGTCGTGTCTGTTGCCTGGACCCCAGCTGAACCTGCTGCTGCTGAACCACCTTCTGCCCACCCTGTAAGGCTAACAGCATTACCTCTATCATTACCAGCAGCAGCAGCAGCCTTCTGAGAGCCTCGCCTCACCAGGGATTTCATCCCTGACAGGGACCAAGGACTAACTCCGGACTCAGACCCCTTTAGCACCAGACCACCCTTTTCTCTTCCTGATATGGAGCCCCCTGGGCCACCTGCTGTGGAGCTTCTTAGAGCAGATCCACCAGCTGCTGACTGAGCCCGAGACCCCGAACCGCTTCTGAAGGAGTTCGCCACCATTGATCCCAGCTTCCGGACAAGCCCCATCCCTGCTTGTGCTAAACCTGCCAACGAGGAGCTCCGTGCAATGCTGCTGCTGGTGCTCCCACCCACGTCCCCTTCTGGGGTTTGACTCAGCCACGAGTCGAAGCCCTCCCCTGCTACTGCATGTCTGCTGCTTCTGCGACGAGCAGCATGAAGAGGAAGATCACCAACCAGATCCTCATTGGCCAGCTGCTGCTCCGGCTGTAGCTCTAATCGGGCAGCTGCAGAACCCAGAGTAGCCACTACAGCAGCAGCATCTGAGCCCAGCTCTTCTAGAGGACCAGAGCGTGCTTTCCTGAAGAATGAAGATGGAGACTCCGTCACGTGCTGCTCCTGCGAGCCTCCCTGTGCCTGCTGCTTGCTGCTGGTGGAGCTCTGCCTAGGGCTATGGCCGATGCTTTGCCGAGCACTAAAACCAAAGCTCTGCCGAGGACTTGGATCCTGACTGGCAAGGGGGCTAGGGGTTAGACTCTGGCGACGGCCAAAGCCAAAGCTCTGCCGGGGAGTGGGACGCTGGCTGCACTGAGGGCTGGGGCCCTGACTAGGCAGAGGGCTGTGGCTTGCAGACGGAGTGGTGCCTTGGAACTCAATAGATACGGCATGGCTACCAGATCGGCCCCTAGTAAAGGCCCCAGTGCCAGCTGATCCCCAAGCTGCTGCAGAACTCCCTAGTTGCTCCTTATCGTGTGCAGCCTCATGTCGGCCTGAATTGCCCTCTGCTGCTGCTGCTTCCCCTGATAACTCTTCTGCTGCTGCTGGAGGGGACTCTGCTGCTGCTGCAACTGTGGCTGTTGTGCCCTGAGCTTCAGCGGCATTACCTGGAGATGGTCCAACCTTGCCACGATTAGCCGCCCGAGTTACTGCCATCACCGTTGCTTGGGCCTTCCGTAACCGTCCCCCAGCTTTCTGCTGCTGCTGAGTCTTCTGCTTAGACACCTCTGCCTGGCTGCTACTGCTTTGATTGGCATCACCAAGCCTGGCTCTTGTCTGGAAGTGGAACGGCTTGGGCTCAGTGTGCTTCTTCTCAGGCTTAGGCTCCTCTGCTGCTGCACTGCTTGCTTCCCCAAGCCGGACATCTGTATGGAACTGGAATGGCTTGGGTTCTGTATGAGAGTGCTTGCCTGTTCCTGGAAGGTCCATCCCAGGTTCCAATGACCAACGTCTTGGCACGATGCTGCGCGAACGAGGCCTCATGTCACCACCCTCCACTCCCTCAGAAAAACTATTATCATCAGCAGCAGCCATGGCGGAGGACGCTGCTAGAGCAGCTGCTTGAGCAGCTGCTTGTTCCCATCCCTCTTCAGCTGCTATTTCTTCTTCATACTCAACTATGCGCTGGTGCAGGGAGAGGACAACTCGTCCCTCCCACGCCTCTGCTGCTGCTTTGCGCTTGCGATCTCTGTAATGAAGCCATGATGCCTGCCAGCAGCAATGTAAAAAATCAGCAGCTGTTCTTAACTCCGTGTGCTCGCTAGCATCCTATATCAAGATAAGGATGCACTCATACACATGAACCTTCATGATACGAATGCTACAAGCTCGTCAGTTTGTCAGGCATTATAGTGCTACAACTGTGGCACAACTGGTCCGCCAAATGCTCTGCAAAGCGTCTAAAACATTGGTGCACTATTGATGCAATGTCATATTGTATGTCACGGTCACTTCTATGAGGTATTCTGGGAACTTTGGTAATTCACTGTTTACAAGGTACACGATGGTGATATACACCTGCACGCATCCTGGCCTAGCAGTCAAATTCTGCACTACCTGAATGATGCTTGCTGCTGTATGTTGCTGGTCCAGCAAAAGCTTCTTTTGCAGCTTCTTCCGTGCCAGCAAGTCTCTCCAGCCCTCCCTCGGCGAGTCTACCATCTCATCAAGGCGGTAATCATCTTCTGGCGTGGTCTTCAAAGCAAGCATGTCAGCTGGCCTTGGAGAGCCATCGGCATTAACTGGCCGCAGTCTCTCCATCAGGCTGAAAAAGGCGTAACACACAGCAACAAATTTGTTTTGAAACATAACAGATGAAGCATCATCCTGAACAACACCCTGAGGTGAGGCTAGCGAACATGTGCTTGTTGAAGCATGCTTGAAAGGGTAGCGAAGAGGATTACTCAAACATACTGACAGGAGAGGATATATGCTCTCATGGCCTGATATCCATATTGTGCGGCGATGATCCCGTCTGAACTGAGCTACAGACATGCGCTGTTTGAACTCATAGATCCGAGCTCCATGGGGCACTGCTGCTTCACATAAACATCACGCAAAATCATGCAAAGATGGTATCCTGCTATGTGAGTGCTGACATCTCTCCGCAGATAGAAAATGACTAGCTTCCGGTGCTTGCAGAGTACTTACTGGAACTTCCCCCAATCCTTTAGGATCCTTGTACTTGCAACAGCTGCTAGCGCTATAGGCCACTTGCTAGGTGGGCTGGCAGGCTCAATTGCCCCGGACCCTCCTGCTGCTGCTGCCCCCGGCCCTGTCTGCCCTTGTTCCTGCATCACCCTGCGCACAGGTGCAGTACATACTTCAGCCCTGCCAATACTACAGCAAACCCATCGCTGCCAATATGCATGTATGCAGCGCTCCAGTCTGGACACACGGAAGAGCTCGTTTTAGAAAGGGATTATCCCAGTCTTTGTCCATGCACGACCAATAGCACTGTTTGCATGCGAAAGCCAGGCAAGAAGTGAGCAAAGTGCTTATCAAGTGGATGCAATAACAGAAGAACGCATGTAAATGTATGTGCAGAGCAATTGCGTACTTCGGGAGGAGCTTCCCCTTTGCATGGTCTGTCTGCGCCTGTTTGAGGTCCTTGGAGGCTTGTGATATCATGGAATACACCTGCAGCAGGAATCAGTCTACAGTTAACTGCTGGTGCCTGCACCTCGAATGACTGAGGATCTTCTGGAGAAATCCTGGGAAGCTCCAGGCTCGCCATGCCTCTAGTGGGGCCACCGTGGCCTAGCAGCAAATGTTCCTTGTTAAAGCAAATGCAGTTAACGTGAAAGTGCACCTCACAGATGTCTGATGCCCGAAACACATTTCCCAAGGGCCTAACTGCAGAGGTTATGCGCAAGAAGGCTGCTGTTCTAGGGCCCGTATGTACTGCTTATGCTGCTTGGCTTGACTGCAAAAGTTGCAACATGACCCTTTGAAGCCACATGCCAGCCTGCTGCAGCTCTTGTATTTCCATCAAGCTTTAAGCTTCGGCTGCCATACCTCTTGTGTGACCTTGATCCGCTTTTTGGTCGCGCTGAACTTCTTAAAATGTGCCTCTTTCACAACACGCAAGGCACCCTGCTCTGTCTGGCCTTGGACAACCCTGCAGCCCGTGACATGGGCTCCCACTGCTGCCTGGCGTATTTCACGCTCCCTATTCGCTCTAATTGCCCCGTCCCCACTGCCATCTGTGCTGTTTTGTTCCATGGCCTTTCCCTCGCACGGTACCGCAGAGGCCCCTGGGCCTATGCAGTGTCTTGCCTCAAGCCAGTAATTCCTTCTCCATACTGTTGTTCAGGATATTAAGCTGGCTTTAAAGTTAAGGGCGACTGCTATGGCCTCTTTATCGCCGTACACGCAGGCTACTCAGTTGGCACGTGCGTGGCATGTATGCCGGAGGAAAATTCGAGGCAGAATCATGTTGCTCAAAATGATACTATACAGGTATAAAGCGTTGTCAGCATATATAATCCACGTCCTGAAAGTGTTAAGCATGCCATTGGAAACGACAGAGGGCCGTGCTTGACCACAAATGGCACGCACGAGAAAAAAGTCCTCTCCTTACGCAATGAATCTTAGCTACTCATCATAACAGGCAGTGCAAGTTGTGTAGAGATAAGTGCCTGTATTATCCCACTCTCTTGGTGGAT
Source organism: Pseudopediastrum boryanum (assembly GCA_963556185.1). Taxonomy (NCBI): domain Eukaryota; kingdom Viridiplantae; phylum Chlorophyta; class Chlorophyceae; order Sphaeropleales; family Hydrodictyaceae; genus Pseudopediastrum; species Pseudopediastrum boryanum. The sequence continues at coordinate 4,217,716 of OY744511.1, read as the reverse complement.
GATTGTGATCCGTCGCAAGGTATGGTCCGCCGACCCGCCGGTAATGCCTGTCCGCGGGCCCGCACGCTCCAGTACTGGATGGTACAGCAGCATTTGTCGATCGCTTTGGCGCAGCTGCTGGCCGAGCAGAAGGATAGGTCACATAGGCGGTGCATACGCGCATAGGTGTCGCACCCTATGCCCAGGTGCTCACATATTTGAGTATGCGGCGGGGCATGTACCGAGACGCTCAGACTGGCATGTTTACCAAGCTGTCCGATTGCCTCTACTTCTGATTAGCACTACTGCGACCGCGATGCTTCAACGGTTGTCTGCTCCGCTGGGGCCACCCCTTTGTAGGCCTCGAACCCCATGCTCGTCCCAGCCACTTCAACGTAGGCTGCTGGGCAATAATCTCGCAGTGACGCAGCGGTCAACATGGCAGTTGCTGTTGGTGAAGTCATCATCGACCGATGAACCGTTTAGCGTGACAGATAGTGAAGCTGAGCGGTTCAACCAGATCGCAGCTGCACTTGTGGCCAAGTACAAAGACTTGCCTGAACCAGAGGGCGAGGAGTCTGGTAAGCAGCAGCCCAGCCAGATGTGCAGACAGCGTCATGTCTTGCACGCGAATGTTTCAGAGTTGTAGAGGGTTGTCACATGGGGTCAAGTCAGGAAGTTCATACAGCACCTTTGCCCTTTCCACAGCAACATTCCTTAACATGAGTGGATCCATGCGTAAGAACATTGGGGGTATCTTGCCTTCACCCCATTCAAACCCTTTTATTGCTCGGGTTCTCCAGGCCGCATGTCCTCAAAACATATCTATTGCAAGGTGGTACAGTCTCGCATGCCCTATTAACCAATGGTTTTCATGCCCCTCATTCCAGTTGACTTCTCAGATGAAGACCTCCTGGCAGAATTAGATTCTGACAGCAGCCCGGAGGATGCAGCAGAGGTCCAGAAAATCCTTGAAGAAAGGCGAGCAGCTGCAAGCACAGCAACGGCCAGCACCAGCAGCCCCCCCAGTTTTGCAGAAGGCAGCAATGGCACCAGGGGCTTCATCCCAAGGAAGCTCCGAAAGCAGCAGCTGCCATTAGAGGCCCTGCCAAAGGTTGCCATCGTGGGCAGACCCAATGTGGGCAAGTCAGCTATGTTTAATCGCATAGCTGGGTCTTCCATTGCAGTGGTTTATGACTATCCAGGTGTTACTCGTGATCGACTTTACACAAGAGCCTTTTTTGGTGACAAGGAGTTTGTGCTGATTGATACAGGTAAGAGCAGCAGTTCTAATTTATATATGTTATATAGAATATTTGCCAAATGCTACATGTTGCTACAGCCTTGTCAAGCAGCACATCAAGCATGAGTGGGCAATGTTTGTGAGGGTTATCACAGCAGCCCTTCTGTGGTTTCCACACTTTACTTGTTTGTTTAATATCTCACAGCAAGAGTGTTTATCAACATGAGGTTGGTCTTTGACGCAAGAGACAGCAGCAGACAGGCTGGGCTTGAGTTCATTTTGTGTATATTGTATTGGCCTGGCAATGCATGGGTGGTCAAGGCAGATAACTTGCTCAGCTGATGTGCACTTACTGGTGTAAGAGGCTGCAGATCAGTAGTTTGGGTATTAGCCCCATGCACAACCATCCAGCACAGGACCTGCCGCAGGACATGTTTGTCATATAAGCAATGCCTGATGTCAATGCTTTATGTGCATGTTGCAGGTGGTCTCATGAGCGATGCCACTCGTTTGCCTTCTGAGCAGCAGGAAGCAGCCATGAAAAGCATATCAGCAGAAGGGTTACCCGCAGCTATTGAACGGCAAGCAGCAGCAGGTAAGGGCTTCACAGAAGCACCACGCATGTGGGTTGCAACAACGCTATGGCACATCCTGGTCCTGCAATGTGCTTGAACGGCCATGAAGCCATCAATGAAGTCATGGCGTTCTCTTGATTTGGAAAACATTTAGTCAAGATCCTCCTTCCAAAAAATGCCCAAGGTGGTAAAGAGGCAGGTTGACACCTTGTAGAAATGTACAGTATCTTGAAAATGGGAGGATGTAGGCAGCGGCTTAGCCCCATGGTTTGACAGCAGCTACAACAGCATGACAGGGATGGTTGCGCTTCCATGTTACGAGCACACTCAGGTGTCTGCATAGGTTATGGGTGCTAACACTTTAGAAGTGGCTGGTTGTCACCACGGTAGGGGACATGAGGCCGAGGAACCTGGCCTCGGTTCCCCATAGTTGTAGTAATGCGGGCTGGGACTGGAGGAGAGGTTCTTGCCCCCTTCATTCACCCAATCAGCCTGGCTTACCCCTTGCCTTCTGTCTTCTGGTGGCTCTCCCCTGTAGCTTTGTCTTGGCAAGACGAGCACAATCAGTGTCCCAATCCTCACAACGGAAGTGCTCTCAGAGTTAGCAATGTAAGATACGTCTCAGAATCATCCTACGGTCTGCTTGTCTCAGCCTCGCGTGATTTGGGCAGCGCTTTGTCTCATTTTCTTGCTCAATCTGTACTCACACACCAATGAAAAACTGGTTGGAGTCATGCTTGGGTCCTGCACGGCCCAGAGGACTGTGTAGTGGTCTATCTTAACAAAGGAAGTTTTGGCCATCAAAAGCAGCTTATCCCATGTCATGGTTGGACTCCGAGGCTTTTTCAATACATGCTTTGACCATGAGTTGACATTGCTGCTTCACTGTGTATGTATGCAGGCGTGGCAGAGGCAGACTCTGTCGTGCTTATGGTGGATGGGCAGATTGGTCTACAGCCGGGCGATCGAGAGATCTTGGATTGGCTTCGGAGAAACCACCCTAACAAGCCTGTGACTGTGGCAGTGAACAAGTGTGAGAGCACTGCCAAGGCTGATCTTCAGGTGAGGTTCAAGACTATTGCGAGAGGGTGCATAAATGGGACTGTGAACATGCACAGATTCCAACAAATACACTTAAGGACACAATGGTTGGAGTCATCCCGTGGGCGCTGCACGGCCTGGAAGCTATGGAGTGCGTTATACTGTATGCTGTTTAATGTATGTGAGAGGAAAGCTCAGTGCGGCTTTGCAAGCACACCCCTAAAAGGGAGCCTGGGTGCATCAGGAATGCATGCCTTGGGGTGTATCACCGATAGCACCGATAGCACTAAATTATATAGTTGGCAACATTTCATGAACTTCACGATGGGCTGTGGGGAAGGCGGTGCTTTGAGAAAATCAGCTAGTATGTCCTGGACACACCTTTCTGCTTTGCTATCTGCTGTGACTCCCTGTTTGCTTTTCTTCCTCACAGGCTGCAGAGTTCTGGGAGCTAGGTCTGACACCACATCCGGTCTCTGCTATCAGTGGTACTGGGACTGGCGAGATGATGGAGGCCCTCATGTCCACCCTGCCGGCACCCAAGGGCCTCGAAGAGGCAGAAGATGAATTGAAGCCGCTGGCCGTGGCAATTGTGGGCCGACCCAACGTTGGTAAGTTAAAGCGACAAATCATTTAGGTTTGCTATTCCTGTGCCGCTTGCCCTACTAGGTTTTCTGCAAGGTGGTCTGGTTCTGCTTTGGATGGGCGGAGTGCTTCTCCTCAAAACGACCCTGTGGAGTGCGTATGTTGCGGACGTAGAGGATATGGACACGTTAAGGGTTGCTGACAGAATGGGTGGCGTGTTGGTACCCATCGGGTGCGAGCTGTACTGCTTGCTCCAGAACCAGCACCAGCATGGGAAGAGATCGCTGCATGGTTGTGCTTTTTTCTCAAGCAACGCACTTTGTCCGTCTGCGTGGATTCCCGTGCCTCTGGCAAGGATCTACCTGGCCTTGCCGCTTGTGGATGCCTTGCTGTTCTCCGGTGGTTCTTGTTGTCTGCGATACTAAGGAGCTCTGACGGATTGTAGCCGGTCTCTGATTCCATACCTAATAACCGGAGTCATGCCATCTTCGCTCCACATGAGGCAGTATAAGGCTTTAGGCCGCCACGCACATGCGGTCCCCCGCTTACGTACACCTTGCATCAGTGGTCAGTTAAGAGCTAGAAACCTAGTAGCACGTGCCGCAGAGGTTTCGTCACTAGTTGATCTGAGTGGGAGCTTTGCTTCATTAGAAGAAGCAGAAGGAGATGATGACCTGATAGAGTTCGTGGACGTATGGAAGTCATTCGGGGACAAGCGCATATTGCAAGGTGCCAGCTTCAAGATCCGCAGAGGAGAAGCAGTAGGGATCATTGGAGCATCAGGAACTGGAAAGTCAACTACGCTTAGGCTTGCAGCTGGACTTCTGGCCCCAGACAGAGGAGAGATCAGGATATGTGGCAAGACCAGAGCTGGTTTGCTCTCAGACCAAACCGAAGACGAGCCTTTGCGGATAGGGATGGTGTTCCAAAATGCAGCACTCTTCGACTCGCTTACTGTTGGAGAGAATGTAGGCTTCCTCCTGTATGAGCACTCTAGCCTACCAGTCAGTATAATCAAGCAGCAAGTAGCAGCTAGCCTGGCCAAAGTGGGGCTCAAAGGTGTAGAAAACCTGTACCCCTCAGAGCTTTCTGGCGGAATGAAGAAGAGAGTGGCGCTCGCTAGAGCTGTGGTGTCAGACCTCAAGGACGATGGAGCTGAGCAGCTGATCATGTACGATGAACCTACAGCTGGTCTGGACCCTGTGGCTTCCACAGTGGTTGAGGATCTCATACGTAGTCTGCAAGTGTTCTCAGATGACACAGGGACGAGCTCGGGGGGCATCTCTAGTTACATTGTGGTGACACATCAGCACTCTACCATTCGGCGAGCAGTGGATAGGATCATCTTCCTGCATCAGGGGATGGTGGTCTGGCAGGGAACCACAGAAGAGTTTGACACCACAGATGAACCAATTGTACGGCAGTTTGCTGAGGGCAGTCTGGAAGGGCCCATCAGTTACGTTTAACGGTTTTGTCGCTAGGAGTGGCACCTGCTGGGCTTGCCTTGACTTGTACCCACCATGGTTATGTAAAACACCTGCGGGATTCTTGACTTTTGCTCACCATGGTATTGTAAACCAGTCTGGTCGCATTGTCTTACTGAAAGAGTAGTGTCTAAGTACGTCTTCTTTCCTTGAAACCTAAACAAAACTTGTCCACGCTTGCTGTCAGTGGCAAACGTTTTCGCACTCAGGATCCTGTGCACTGTTGTTGGTGTGCATCAACGAACATTGTAGCAGTAGCAGATAATGAAGTTTGCAAAGGACGTGTAAGTTGGAATGTGTAATGAGTTGTCTGCTTGGTAAAACTCTAGGATGGCATTGCTTGGGGTTGGTACTAGCAACCAGCTAAGTATGGTTCGCACCTGGCACGTAACATCCTGCTGCAAGTCGTTTGCAGCTCAGGTGACATGTGGGAGCTGTGGCGATGTGGTGCTAAGAGCCTGCTAAGGTGCACCTGGTAGGGCTTGGAGCTGATTGGAAACTGGTGTTGACCTGGCCTCCTTGCAAGCCACATAGCAGATTGGCTGCCATCAGTTGCATGACTGAGCGTTCGTTTGCAAGATGCTGTTGAAGGCCAATTGTACCTCTTGTTGCTAGCTCGCGGTTGGACATTTTTCGGTTGTGTGAGACACAGTTTTTGAGGTGGTGTGGAGCGCACAGGCATATGGGGTGTTTGCAAAGCACACACAACAGGCCATCAGATGCTTCTCAAAGTAGTTTAGGGTTGGCTCTGATGCTACATTGGTAGGGTAGGGCTTGCATATTGGATGGGACAACTTCACCCCCCTCAGGAAGCGCTGAGGGCTGTGTCACCCCACTCCAATATGCAGTCCCTGCTGTACCAGATTGCTTGTAGCTGATCTGGATCACCTTGATTTGCAATGGGTGTGCGTGTATGTAATATAGGGCACACACGAAGGTCTGCACTCAACCAGCCTACACATAATTAATCTGCTCAATGGGCTGCAGAGCCTGCTCGACCTGACTTCCAGCTGCTGCAGATGGATCTCCTTCTCTAAAGACGTTGTCTCTACGGCTGAAGCGAAGGGTGCTCCATTGCAGAGACGCCCTGTGGGCCCATACGTTCGCACCTTAATGCAGGCGCGAGTGCCTTATCCACAACTGCAGGCTGTTTACTGCTTGTGGCTCAAGGCAGCTGCTTGCTGTTGCCAGCCCTGGGCCCCCAACCCATTGACTTGGTCACATACTGAGCCATTTAAGATTAAGAAAAGCTCTAGGGGTCATCAGCCGGGCCCGCATACCGTGATGTGCTTGGTCAGTTGTGTTGCAGTGAGAGAATCAACGCAGGCCATGCTTTGGCGCAATGTCGACGCTGCGGTGCAGTCGGGTCTGCCCTTAGGCACATACACTTTCTTGACATTGAGGTGATCCAGCGTATATTGTTCAATCTCACTGTAGCTTAGAAATTATTTCTGCCTTGCATGTACAGTGGCATGGGAACATGGCGCGTAGGATCACTGATCAACTTTGAATGCATTGCAATGGCTTATGCAATTGGAGCTGGTAGCTGCATGTTGGGACCAGCCCATCTCGTACGGATAAGCTCATGTAGTCTGGTTTGATAAGCTAACTGTGCCCGTTTGATACATGTTGCCCTCCCTAAACCTCTGGTGCTGCTGCATCTTCCAGGCAAGAGCTCGTTATTGAATGCCATCTGTGGAGAAGAACGCGCCATTGTTTGCGACATGAGTGGCACTACGCGGGACGCAGTCGACACAAAAATCACTCTTCCCAGTGGCCAGGTCATTACTCTTATTGACACAGCAGGCATCAGGAAGAGAGCGCGTGTGGCGGAGTCCAAGGATGGCGCAGAGCAGCTTTCAGTAGACAGAGCAGTGAGGGCCCTGGGCAGAGCTGAGGTGGTGGTGATTGTGGTGGATGCATCAGAGGGAGTCACACAGCAGGTGAGAAGAAGGAGGAGCTGGTTTTTGGTGGTTGTGATGCATGCTTTTTGCGTTGTGGTGCTGGGTGGTAGAGTCACTCTTCTGGCCCTGTGACTGCCAATGTGGGTTGCTTTCCTTTGCGTAGAGGTATGATTTTTGCAGTCAGGTATTTCTAGTTGCTGCCTAATGAAGTAGTCAGCAGGTGAGAGATCCGTGGCAAAGGGGCCATGGGTGCATTGGTCCCAGGCGGTGTGTTAGGGCCGTGGGGAGGAGTGGGGTCAGGTATTGAAGGGTTCTGCGCAAGCATCGGAAACAGGGGCTTGAGGGGATTGAAGAAAGTTGTCCAGGGCAACGTTGTATCTGCAGCCATGCCACCTGGAACAAAGGTTTCAGAACAAGTAGGTTGATGCCCCTTAAGGCATGGTGGTGCCTTAATTCCGTGTTGTGTTCCTGCTATTTTAAGCATGCTGAGAAATACTGTGAAAATCCTGCTGAGGGGCTTACACTAACGGCCAGGTTGTCTTGTGTTGAGTGAAGGCTGTCAGTCTTGTGACATGTCTGCCAATGCCGCATACCATAAGCACACCACTAACAAGCACCTATGCTTATTGACTGCAGGACTTCCGCTTGAGTGAATTGCTTGCACGTGAGGGCCGAGCTGTGGTCATTGCTGTCAACAAGTGGGACAGAGCCCCAGAGAAGCTTGCAGAAGACAAGGATACTTACATAGCAGATGTGAAGGCTCAGCTCCGCCACATTGGCTGGGCCTCTGTAGTGCTTACGACAGCCAGCAGGGGTTCAGGGGTGCCTGATGTGCTGGAGGCCGTTTTAGCAGCAGGGGAGCAGCACAGGCGCCGTGTAAGTACTGCAACACTGAACATGGTTGCGAGGGAGACAGTGGCGTGGAAGGCACCACCATCACAGCGTGGCAGTGGCAGGCAGGGGCGTGTGTACTATGCCACACAGGCGTCCGCTCAGCCGCCTACATTTGTTATGTTTGTGAATGACCCAAAGCTGTTCTCAGATGACTACAAGAGGTGGGTCAGGGGCTCTTCCTGGGAGTTCTGGCTGGTGCCTTCTGGGTAGATGCAGGCGTCTGGCTGAGGCAGCAATCAACATGCAGGGGCTTTGGGTTGATGCTTGAGCCTGTTTGAGGTCTTTGACCTTGGAACGAGCTGCTTGCATTGGGGGCATTTGCTTGTCACACTCTCTAGAAACTTCTTGCAGGTTGCCAGAAGCTGTAGTTGCAGCAACCATGGTACATTGCAATCGTTCAGCCAGTATGTGGTAGCAGTAGGCATATCTTAGGAGCACTCTGCAGGATGCTTTGATACAGTCTGCATCGCATGGTGGTGTGCATGTCCGTGAGCATGCTTGCAATCAAGGCATCTTTTGTGGCTGTTTTCTACACCTCTGCACCTAGGAGCTCATTGTATTGCATTCTATATGTGTGATTGAGCTAGCACGTTGCTGTGATCAAAGCCAAGCGCAGCCTACAGCCTACCGCCTGCCATATATATCTCAGTCATACCTTGGGCGCTGCACGTCTGCGCAGCTGTGCACTAGATCATCTCATACAGATGCACATCGATCTATCCAGCTGGATTGGCCTGTGATACTGGTTCTCAGGGTGATACTGATATGTTGTCGGTCAACCACAGGTACATGGAGCGCGCTTTCAGGGAGAACATGGGCTTCGATGGCACACCTATCCGTTTGTGGTTCAGAGGGAAAGGTGCAGGGATCAAGCCAGGAGCTCCTGAACAAGGCAGGAGCAGCAGTGGCAGTAGAGTGGGTGGTAGGGGAGGATCCAAGAGTGGGGGGCGGAAGCCAAGGCTAGCACGGAGCAGATGACAATGCTGGCTTGCTGATGAGTGTCCTGTGATGACGTTTGTGTGAGGATTTGTTCCGTGTGGGCATGGGCAGGCATCTCTAAGAGTACGTAGAATGGTTTGTGAACCCTTGAGGATATCGATGGTATTTCCCAGTCTTAAGCGCTTAGGGTATTCTCCGTGGCCCTATCTGGTCCTAGCTTTAAAAAGTTGGATTGCAGTGGAACCCGGGTCAGAGCTGCGGCACTCGGGGTCAGCGCTCGCGCTGGGTGAGTCTGAATGACAAAAAACGAGTGTGGCAACTGCTTCCTACTTGTACTTTGAAGCATGCGCATGGATCTTTCAAGTACTTGATAATGCAGAGCCTACTAGCAGGGACGGCCCCGTCCGTACGTGGATCCTGCCGATGCCACAGCTTATGAATAAATACTATAGTTACGCTGGTCATGTCGGCTTGACAAGCAGCTTCGATATGAAGAGCTAAACCTTATGTAGATACCATACATATGATGTGAAACGGTCGCAGTAACTGCCCGGGGACCAGCCCTCTCAAGATGGAAACCCTCAAGCGTCTGCTCAACCGGCACAAGATCGTGCCGAGAACAGAGTCTAGCGATCAGAACGCACCTTTTCTGGCGTTTGAAGACCACAAGAAGCATACCATCAGCAACGGATTGGAGGAAATTCAGATCGCTGCAGCAAGGGGAGTGTCAACAGCACAGCCAGAGCCTGCTTTACCATTCCATACACACAGACCTGCATGGGCGACCTTTTCCAACGATCAACTCCAACATCCTTCTGCCGATGAGAAGGACGCAAGTCGGGCTGGTTGGGGTCCCATGGTAGATACTGGCCTCAACCACAGGGGTATCCAAGCTTGTGCATTCTCACAAGATCAAACCTTCTTTGCAGTAGGTAAGCCACCTTATAAGCCACACAATGAAGCAGAACGTTTACCATGTACGAGTGCAGCTTCATCTGCGTACATGACTGTAGGATCATGCATTGAAACTCCATTTGTTCTTGTGCTTTTCTTCTTCCAATCACATGCACCTGGACTAGATGCATGATGGAAACATGAATTTTCAAGGCTGATTCATAGTCATGCCCAGCTCTATGCAAGATTGACAGCTGAACATTGCTGGGGCGTTCACCCCACTAAACCACCACTTGGCCCCTTGCCTACTTACCCAGCTGGGTCGAGCTTTGAACAGCTCTCTACCACCCCAAAGATCCAGGTCTACTCCTTCAGCTGCCACCAGCTGATCGCAGAGCTGCAAGGGCATCAACCACCAGTCAATCAAAAGCAGCCAGTGGTGCAGTCCCTTACGTTCGTGCCAGGCAGCCCAGACCAGCTTGTATCAGCTGGTGGTGATGGTGCTTTGCTGCATTGGAGCACTGCAGAAAGCGGCAAGCTATTAGGAACTCTTCATCAGTACCAGCAGCCCATCCATGCTATGTGCATATCGCATAGTGGGGAGTATGTTGCAAGCTGTGCTTTGGGTGCTGTGCCTGGGGATGAGCTGGTGCTTGTACACAGCTTAAGCACAGGCCAGGAGGTGCTTCGCGTGCCTATAGGCAGCAGGTGCGAGTGGGAGTCTGTATTTGCCCTTGCACCAACGTTTCTGAGTGCACGCTAGAACCTTCTTACTACCGCCAGGCCACTTTGCTCAAAGGCATCTGCAAATCAGAAGCAGCTGCTAAGGCTGTGACAAAACCACCATGCCTCTGTAAGTAGGTTCTTAACACTTCGTCAGTGCCTTTGGCAGGCGGATTGGTAATTGTGTCCAGCAGAGCCAGCAGAGGGGGAGGGGTTTGGAGTTCCCACAGGATGTGAATAACCATTTACATTGGATCCAAGAGCTTTTGTGTTGGGTCTCCAGTCCAGAAGCTTTCTACAACAGCATGCTGCAGAAGGTAACTTCCGCTTTTTTAGCTCACTGGGTGGGTCAGCTAATGCCATCATAATCGAATACACTTAACAGCGCTCTGTTACAGATCTTCAGCCAACCACCGCATGCAACTTGCCAAGGCTCCTGTTCAAGCCGCAGTTGCATTCAGGCTTCATTCACAGGCTTTCCCTTGGCAGTGTGCTGCAGGACTTGGCCTTCGCCCCTTCAACGCTTGCTGGTTCAGCTGGTGTACTGGCCATCCTGGACAAACATACTATCGCTCTCTGGGATGCAGCTGCTGGCAGTCAGCTTTGGAAGCATACCTACGAGGAATCTGCCTCACAGGGAGCTACTGCGCGTACATCACGCAGTGGGGCGTCTGCAGCAGGGGGTATGCGCCGTTCTGCTGCTGGGGGTGCTCCAGGATCCAGGCGAGCCACACAGGAGAACAAGCACTTGCCAGGAGGAGTCATGGCTGTGGTGCAGGAAGCCATTACAGGAGCAGTAGCCTTCAGCCCAGATGGGGCGAAGCTGCTAGTGCTTTGTGCGGGCAGCTTAACCACATGGGACTTGCACCAGCAGCAGCAGCAGCAGGGGGTGCTGCGACCTGTGAAGCTGCAAGTGCAGGAGGGCGTGCCTGTGTGCAGCATCTTGCCCAAGGCAGCTAGGCCATGCTTCTCTCCAGATGGGAAGTGGCTTGCTGTAGTACTCAACCAGCAGCATGTCTGCATCTACAGTACAGCAGTCGGAGGGCTGGGCATGCAGCAGGAGCAAAGCAAAGATTTCTCCATCACCAACTTGTTCAGCAGGGCTTTCAACAGTGTTTTTGACAAGGTGGTGAGCAGCACTCAGGGGGCGCCTGCTGTGGTCAACAGCAGTATCAAGGCATACTGTTCTAGTGCCATTGAGGCGGCAAGTAGCTCCATGGAGACCTTTGCCAAGTCCATGAGGTGAGCAAGCTTCAATTAAGTTGCTGTGGATGTTGGCCGAAGGCGGAGGCGGCACGTCGTATTGTTCAAGAACATGCCAATGGTTTGTGTGCCATCGGTCAGGGTGGGTGTTCCTGGACAGAAAGAGCCAGCTTATGATTCTTATGATTTTGCAGCACTAGTGATAATGATAGTGATTACAGCAAACAGAGGGGACTCGGCCAAAACTGACCACCAGCGTTCCCTCAAAGCCATTGAATACTGGTCTAGCACTCTAAAAGGTGCCATGATACTCACAAACATTAATCTGATAACCTACCGCCGCTTAGTATCACTAGTAGATGGGGCTTGGCACCCAAATCTCTGCCATGGGAATTGTTGTGAAGGATGCGGCAGCTGTAGGCAAGGTTGTCTGCATGCCAGAAGTACAGCTTTCTATTACAAGCTTTAGGTAGTGCAGAGTGTGCTCTATAGAGAAATGTGCAAGGGCTAGAAGGTGCACAGCTACTTTGACGACCGCACACACTGCTGGCTCGAAGCAAGGGATTTGCATTGTGCTAGGTGAACAGCAGCAAGCCGATCATCTATGGCAACATGCCGTGTAGCCGGAGTAGTTCTTCAAAGAATAAGATATGCTTACACCCTTCCTTTTCAACGCCTGCTTCACATCTCATTTTCTTCGTTGCTGCCAGTCCTTCAAGCCGTGCTCTTTCATTTCTTTGCGGCAGGTGGTGGCCAGACAGCAGCAAGCTGGTGATCTACAGCAACGTGCGGGGCACCTGCAAAGTGTGGAGTGTGGAGGCAGACGATGTCCTGCAACAACTCTCACGCACCTTCTGCAGCAAGCAGTCACAGTGCTGTGCAATCTCCCCAGATGGCAACTTTGCAGTCATAGGGGCGGCTCCTGCAGGCTACTACCAGATACTGTGCATGCCTGGTGCTGTGCCGGAGCTTCATGTGCTACATAAGGGGACAAATGACACCTCACAGCAACCCAAGCCTATTACTTGTGAGTTGCAAGGCTGTTCTAGCTTCCAAGGGACTTGTGCCTTTGGTGGGTGGTGGGGATGTACAGTTGTAAACATGTGCACAAGGGCATAATGACACCACACGAAAGTCTAAGCTTACCATTTACCATTTCCGAGCAAAGATTTTAACTCAGGTTCAAAACTGACCACCTTTAGCTGCTCCTGTTCTGTTGGGTAAACATGCAGCCAAGGTTCCCCTAAGAATACCCGCTTGTATGCTACAAACCAAGCTAGCATTTTCATAGCACATGGAAAGTCGTGGCCATTCATGCTGGCATAGAGAGTTGTGCTTGCCTATAACCCCACACTAATAAGCACTGAGAACAGTTGCACAAGTGGACCGACCACCTGCACACCCTTGGGCTCACTGTGCTTGCTATGGCCAGGCCTGGCATCCTCTTTTGGGCGGCTGACACTGCCACCTTAGCTCTTAACTGGCACATGCAAGGTCTTTACTTACAACCATCTCAATGATACACATGCATTCTCCTGTTTGCTGCAGGCCTCGAGCTTTCTCCTGATGGCAGAGTAGCTGTCATTGCTACGTCTGGACCCCTAGATGACCCAGGCAAGGTATTCGCTTACGACACCCTCACAGGAGCAAAGTTGGGCAAGTTCTCAGTTAGCGAAGCGAGCATAGCCCTGGGTCCTGATGGGGACCTGCTTGCAGTGGCAGGGTTCAAAGGCGAGACAGAGCATGTGATCATGCTGAGCCGTCTCAGTAAGGGCAAGCATGTCGATGTGGACGTGAATAGGCAGGTGGACAACATGCTAGAGTACAGGAGCTGTATATTGAAATTCAGCCCAGATGGTGCTCTGTTGGTGGCGGTTTACAAAGGCCGCAAGATCCTGCAGGTAGGGTCTGGGGGGGGGGGGGGAGGAGCTGGCAGGATGCCGACAATGGAGAGGCAATTGGACGCGAAGGAAGGGATTGATTTAAAAAACCAGACCTAAGAACATGCATGGATACTCCAACTCGGCCCAGGTTATCACTGAGTTACCTGTAGGTAAGCTTTGTGCACTCTGGGGGCTAACTTTGGAGGGCGGACGGGACAATGCCCGACGCAAGGATACTGGTTGCCTGTCAATTTTCGGCCTAAATTGAACATGCTTGGTGAAGTCTCCACAGTGCAAGCTGACTAAGCATGCAGGGATTTCAGCAGCAAGGGCAGCAGCAGCGTATAGGATATTTTTTGCAGCAGAGGCAGCAGCAGCATATTGGAGATGTTCCGCAGCAGAGACAACAGCAGCATGTAGAATTGGCTAGCTGCAGAATCAGCAGAAGCATATATGGACTGTTCAACGAAGCCAGCCACTGCATGCAGGAATTGTTCAGCAGCCAAAGCTTTGCAAGGGAATTGGCAACACCTGGTCAGGGAAGGAACAGGCAGCAATTAGGGATTCCTGCATACTTAAAAAGCAACAGACGCTTGCAGCTCCTATTGATGGTGTATGCAAGTCAGAGCAACACCCATACCAGATTGGACAGTATCTCCGGCTTGTGGTCGCATGTCCACTGAATAACATGCGAGATACAGCTATTGTGTTTTATGATTCAAGCATAACCCTACAGACATTCTCGCTTGCAGGTGTACTCCACAGCGGACCTCAGCCAGGTGGCAGTTCTCGAGTACAGTGCCAAACCGGGTGGCACCTGGAACACATCTGATGTGCTGTGCTTCTCACCAGAGACAGGGGAGCTGCTGGCTTGCCTAGGTATGCGCACCATTGAGAGTGCACAACATGATTGATCCTACAGCTGGAGAAGGTACCTCTCTGGTTGCTTGCTGTGGAGCTGTTTAATCAGAAGCATCAATGAAAACAAGGTGGCAATGATTCGTTCATTGCTGGCACGGTTGCTTCAGTCCCGATTGTGGGTGGACAATTGCAATCATATGAGCAACATGCAAGAATGTTTGCCTTTTCTGACTGAAAGGTTCAAATTCCTTGCACTGTGCCCCAGTCAGAGCCATTTATGTGTGCAGCCTGGCCATGGCAACATCCACACAAATATCTCCTTTAGTGGACCAAGCAAGGGAAGCAAGTGTGCTTTCATGCATCCCATACTGCCACGATTTATTGCAAGCTTTTGTCATGCACATATCTAGGCAATTGACATCATGCTGGCCATGCAGTAGGGTGTGCATGATTGGCCGCCTAGGGTGGCAACGAGTAAGACATCGTTACTTCCTTATCTTGATTTGAATCGCAGACAGCCAGCCCATGAAGTGGAACATGAGCACTTGGGCCCCATCCACCCCCCCCCCACCCATTGCATCCTTCAGAGAGAGGCCTGGCAGATGCATCACGTACATGGCTTGGTCCAACAACAGGCTTAAAGCTGCAGTCTGCTCAGCACGTACCACACCAGCAGCAGCAGTGGCGGCAGCAATTGGAGGTGATGAAGCAGCAGCCAATGCAGCAGGAGCAAGTGCAGGTCATGGCAGACCTACAACACCGCATATTGGAGCTGCTGATGGTTATGTAGAGCCCAGAGGAGAGAGAAGTGGGCCAGCAGCAGGGGATGTTGCAGATAAATTGAGGGTTATGGATGCGGCAACTCTGAGGCCGCTGTGGTCGAAGGAGTTGCCGCAGTTGAGGGAGGTGTCATGGTCAGAGGATGATGCCTACTTGGTGTGTGCATTAGATGATTCGGTGGTGGTCCTCAATGCAGCAGGTAACATAGTGGACCAGAGTACTGTATGTAGAACCAAGGCATTTCTCTTTCTTAGCTGTAAACACTAGAATTGTGTTGTGTAAGTTGGCAGCGCAGCGGGTTAGTCGAAGAGGTACAAGAAACGAGGCTAGGTATCCAGCCCAGAAAAAAAGGCATTATTCCTTAGTGCTTGCAGAGTGCCCATTTGCATGCTCCTTCACTACCACATAAATGCTACTCTCATGCGTGTGTTTTGGTCTGGTCTCATGGTGCTGCTGTGATAGCTGTGTTAGTGTAAGGGGCAGATATCTTGCTTTGACCCACATTCCCTGCTTGGATGATAGCCATACAGAATAGCTGCCCACTATTAGCTGTCCAGACTTGCCATAGAAAGCAACAACTTTGAAGCTGCTCTAAGCCAATACATATTCGAAGACATGACAGCCTCATTTTACAGTAGCATTCAGTATGATGTGCGCTACCAAGGCACCCTGGCCTCCGTGCAGGTGGCGCAAAGCATCTGCCATATGACATGTCCTTGCTGTTAGGTCGCTGTACTCTGCGGTCACGTGCTTTTGGTAGCTGTATGCTTGGAGCGGTTCAGCTTTGCTGTCAACTGCATGAGTGCTGTTCTTGGTACTCACTCACGAGGCGTCGCCTGCAAAATTTGTTGCAGGTGGCTTTATCCTTTGTCACACCACCTGTGCCGTCCCCTGTGTGCGCGCTCTGATGCTTCCTGGCAGCCGTACCGTCTTGGCCGTGCATGGAGAAGGCTGCCCTTATGATCTTTGCCCAGAGTACCCCTGTATAAAAGACCACTTGGTGCTGTGGAGTCCTGCAAGCGACAAACTCCAGACGCCAGGAGTTGAGCGCCTCTTTGCAGAGCTGGAGCTGTTGCAGGTTAGGAGGGGAACACAGCATGGTTGGAAAGAGCAGAAGGGGGAGACACATGGTTGTTACTGTTGACACTGGTAGAACATCGTTTCCAGTAATCAGTACCGAGGACCCTAGAGCATGGCGCCTGCAGGCGAATAATGAGGAGGAGACAGTGCAAGCTACCTTAGCTGAAGCCCAGCAGTTGGTCAGGACCCAAATTGACTATGCACCATCCTCCTCCACACACCATCTTCCCTCACACAACGACAAGATAAAGGCAGAGAGGAACTGCAATCATTGACGTGTGTTGCTGCAGAGTGTGCAAGCTGTACCCA
This sequence comes from Pseudopediastrum boryanum, assembly GCA_963556185.1. NCBI lineage: Eukaryota > Viridiplantae > Chlorophyta > Chlorophyceae > Sphaeropleales > Hydrodictyaceae > Pseudopediastrum > Pseudopediastrum boryanum. Next base: position 4,201,339 of record OY744511.1, on the reverse strand, counting down.
TGCCTGCTTACCTCTTCTTGAGAGCTATATCTTGCTCAACCATAGCAAGAAGTGTCCCAGCTCTTGCTGATATCAATGGACTGCGGAACACGCCATGCCTCTCTATGTCCTAGGCTCATTGCATATCAGTCAAGGGCAACAAAATCCTAGAAACTCCAACAAACTCCTAGAAACAAGTTGTTTACTGTGCTTTCGCTCGCCAGGTGAACGATGAGGAGGAGGTAGTGCAGTACCCCCTGGCTGAAGCCCAGCGTGTGCTACTGCAGCATGACCCCCAGATGGTGGCATTAGCAGAGGACCAAGCGGGCAGCAGCTTGCTGATGAAGGCGGTAGCAGCAGACAACTTGGCATTGTTTGGAGTGCTTGTCAAGGTATGCAAAGTGGTGCATATCCCAATTGAGGGACCTTTGCCAAACTCATCAGCAGTGTCTTGCCTGTGGAGATTAAGTATTGCTTAGCGTCTTTGCCAGAGCGCAATGCATACATGGACCTGATGGCATTCAGCTCAGGCTGTATAGTCGCAGCAAGCATGCTTGGAATCCACACGGGCGTGCTTGCTGTTGCCCATCACTGGTTGAACAGTCCAATCTTTCAGCATCATTTCCACAGGCAGCTTAAACAGGTGGTGGTGCCTGTTAATAATTGAAGGGCCATATCATTGATCTCTTTGGACGCATGTGCCAGCCTGATGGCGCATAGAAGGAGCTTCCCGTCAGGTATCTACACCGACCAGCCATCGTGCCATGCTGTTGTCCTTATGGGATGCTATGGCTTCCGCCCTGCGTAAATTTCAGGAACGGGCTGGATACAAACCTTGTTGTCAAGGGACATCACTTTTGCAAAATGGTAGCTATGAACAACAACAATCACATGGCTTACACTTCATGGGCTGAGTCCAAGTGCTGTGCTGTGCTATCTGCTATGTGCTTGTGTTTACCTAGAATCATCGACTCCAATGTAACTGGGTTTCACATTTATGATCGGTTCCAGAACATAAACGGTTCCAAAAAATTAAAAATGCGGTGTGAGCATCATCAAGAACTGCTGTTGCTTTGCAGGCGCTAGGATCTTATGGAGTGAAACTAGTCTCCTCCAAGGCTGGTGACAAAGCCCTCACCACGCTTGTATCCACCAGTGAGAGCAACAACACCATGGACCTGCTGGGTGACGTCTGGGATGTGCTGTGCTCGCACAAAACCCTACCAAGAGACCAAAGCTTGTACTGGGCCCTCATCGCGTACACCTGTGAGAAGTACGACCAGCTTTGCGCACAGTATCTGCGTGCGCTACCAGTGGAATGCGGGAAGTTCCAGGAGCTGCTGCCAGTGGAGAACGGCCCAGAGATGGTTTCGGGTACTGCTTACGGGCTGAACCCCAAAGAGGACACTGCTTGTACTTATGTGGAGGCATTGTGGGGGTCAGCTGTGCATAGGCAGTTTCTCCTAGGGGATGATATGCATGGATGTGCTAAGCAGTGGATGGCAGCAAGCGAGCTGCCTTTGGCAGGCCTTGCTAGGGCTTCTACTACCAGGAACCCTTCTTTGCTGAGGCTATTGATCGCCACAGAGTCACCAGCATTCGTTTTTGGGCTCACTGCAGGTGAGAAGCTAGCAGCTATCTAGATAATAAGACGGTTATCTGCATTGGGGTTACCAGTCATGGAGTATCTGCTGGAACTGCAGTTCTCAAAAGATGAAAGTCCTGCATTGAGCGGCGTTCAGCCTTTGGCATACCTCTCTACCTCTCACTTTAGTCAGGGCTGACTGTTTCATGATTGCATCCATTATGAGTTCTATAAAGCTTGAAACTGAAAATATATCCTGTCACCTGCCAGCTAATCGTGTGATATGTACAAAAGCACAACTGCAGACCTGCAGCCAGGACAACATATGCACAACACCTTTAAATTGTTATTTCAAGATACGGCTGGCCTCGCCCTTTGATCTGCTGAGGCATTCTTAGTAGTGTGGGCGTTCATCATGGAGCCGATAGCGCATTCAGAGGGCAAATTCCCTGTGTTGAGTAATGCATAATGCCCCGAGGACCCTCCCGACCGGTGCAAAGAGTCCCGCAGCTCACCTCCTGTGCCTTTTGACGCTAACCGTTAGACACCAGCCTCCGTTCACTCCAGCTCAAAGTCCAGCCCGTAGCCAGGGCAAATTCCCTGTAATCGCTTCTGATGACTTCACCCTTGCAGTGCGCGCCATCATCCAGACCCAATGGCTGGCCTATGGCAGGCGGCTGGTGGTGAAGGAGGTCTTCTTGCACCTCCTACTGCTGGGACTCTTTGCAGCCTACTGCCTGCTGCTGCCTGATGTAGTCGAGGCCTTCGTACAGTACAACCAAGCCGTGCTAGCAGGGGAGACTGGGGCTCACTATGCTAACGCGCCTGTGGTGGGGGCTCTTGTGGCGCTCTCCATTGCATGTGTCCTAGTGGCAAGGTAAAGGGAGTGCGATTAGAAGCTAAGGCCTTGATATCCCTGGGCTTACTCCTGGCTGAGTATTCCTGAGCACATTCATGTGCTTACTTACAGCTAAGGTTCAGATGGCATGGTCTGAAGGCTCACTTTTGAGAGGTGGGCTTGTGCTGAGCTCAGATAAGGTGTGTCCAAATGGCAAACCTCCTTGGGATCCTGCTGCCCCCTTAGCTCCCACTGGAGCTCAGTAGGCCTTGCCAGCAGCTTGCATATCCTTGTCTTACCTAAAACTGAATCTGTACCCTGGATTTGGTCCATGGCAGCTGTGCAGAGATGGTGCCCACAGGCCAACCCTTGGCATTAGCATTGCTTGCAGGACTCGGGGGGTGGGGGGGCGGGGGGGGTCACCGCTCCCTCTGAAGTTGTGTTGGAGCCTCACTGTGTTTAGAGCAATGCAGTTAAGGTGCATTCTGCCAATGATAGGGCTCTTCCTGAATTCTATTTAACATCTTCAGCGGGCTCCTCTCATTTAAACTGGGGCTATTTGGCTCGTACACATCGACTGATACGCTCTTGCATACTCATTTCTGCTGTTGTTAACAGGAATTGCGTGAAGGAGGTCCGCCAGTGGCAGAGCCTTGGCATCAGCAGCGCCCTCAGCTCAGGCTGGAACCTCATAGACATATCCAGTAGCTTGCTCTTCATTGCCATAGTGGTCCTCACAGCAGTGGGCAGCCCAGCCAGCCCTCACCAATTCATCCCTCCAGAGCTGTACTATGCTCTTTTGAGCATGTGCGCAATTGACAGCGTACTGCTTTGGTCCCGAGTGCTGCACTACGCATGTGCCTTCCATGCTACGGGGCCGATGGTGCGCATGGTGATTGAGATCATCAAAGATATGAAGTACTTCTTGCTGCTGGTGGCGTGCATGGCTGTGGGCTTTGGGATTGCCTTTTACCTACTGTTTGAAGGTAAGGTTGGATCACTTATCACTGTGCAATGGTAGTTGTAGCGTCGACTGCTGGCAAGTGTAAATGGGTGGTGTCTGCCAAACCGAGCTCACCATGCAGCATTGTTTCCCTGATGAGTGAGCGCTATGATACTCAATGAAAAAGGGCATTGTGCTACAATGTGCTGCAGCGTCTGATGAATTGCAGGCGTACAAATTCACTTATGTTCATAAGAAAATGATCAATTATGCTAATCTACGAGGTTGGCACCAGGTTTCATCCCATCTTTTCCGTGGGATTGTGATATTTAATGAATTCCCCAACAAACAAAAGCTAAGCAGGCCTACTAACTGTACGCCAGAGAATGGTGTAAATGTATATGTAACCAATGGAACCTCAAAAGGCTGCATCTACCTTTCTGCTTAGCTGCTGTGCTTCCCGCCCTATCAAGAGGTGGTGTTTACATTGTGCTCGGGGCTGTGCTACTCTTCTTATCATTGATTGAAGCTTTTGACACAGCATGACTCTGCCCTCTATTCCTTTCTTCCACCTCTTACATCGCCACCCATCTCCAACCACCTCTGCCCACTCACGCACTGCTCGCCCAGCCCTTCTGCCACTGCCTTCTCCTTCCTCCAGGTGCTGCTATTGCAGCTTCAGAGGATGCCCTGCCCTTCTTCTCCAGTGTGCCCCGTACTATGGTAACCATGCTTGCCATGATGGTGGGTAACTTTGACCAAACCCTCTTCTGGGATGCCCAAGTCCCTTGGCTGGCAGTGGCCATGCTGGTGATGTATGTGCTGCTCATGGTGGTGGTGCTGTTTAACCTGCTTATTGCCATCATGGGGAACGCCTTCCAGAGGGTAAGTGTGTCATGGCAATTACAGCACTCATAAGCTGGCGTATTCAGTTACCCCAGGCCTTCCATGCTGATCTAAAAAATTTGGGTATAGCACTGGGTGTTCTGGCAGAACCTTTCTCATCATCCAAAAGCCTTCCAGAGTATGACTGTCTGGGATGAATAACTCAAGCAGGGTCATGTGATGCCCTCATGTCCATGGCTGATGAAGGTGCTTAACAATGGCAGAATTAGACTGGGCCTGCTAACAGTTGTCGCTACGAGGACTTGTGTGTTTCTGGGCAGCTGTGTTTTTCGCAATTGCAGCAAGCAGGTGACCCCTCTGTTGTCATTTCCTGGTGACCATCTATACTGTTTTTGCTATTGTGGGGGGCCTGCTAAGCCCTAATGTTACTGAGCTGTTCTTAGCCTTTGCCACTGAGAGAGCAGTGCTAAACTGCATGGATCCTAGGAAGCTGCCAGTTGTGGGATACACCATATACTGACCATACACATATGTTTAGGAGGCAGCCACATTGCATCAGCTTCAGCCAACCCCATCATCTTGACCTGTGGGCAACGGGTGGCCCTCACCAAAATGCTTACTGGGGTTGCTATCTGCTTCAGAAGCTAAAACTGGCAGCACTCCGACCAGTGCACCCATATCACATGGCTTTGGGCTGGGACTCCCTATGGTCGCATAAGCTACCCTGTAGTAGCTAAGATTCTCATATACGCCACAGCGACAGGGGCATACACCTCAAGCTGCCATGTACCAGCAAGAGAATGTGAAGCTATGTGCTGGTGCTCAGGTTAACTTGCTTCTTCTTTCCTTCTTCTAGGTGAAAGACACTGAAGAAGCCGAATTTCTGAGAGGCAGGGCTGAAATCATAGATGAGATGGAGGCCATGCTCCCAACAGCAACGCTTAACAAGCTCAACCAGCAGTTGCGCCCCTTCCTCCACTTCCTCACACCTTGTGACGAACCCCCAGACCCAGATGAGCAGCAGCAGGAGTCTGAGCTGGCAGCAGTCAAGCGGGAGCTATTGGGGCATTTGCATAAGGTCCTCGCTTCACAGCAGCAGCTGCAGCACTGGCAGCAGAAGCAGGAGCGATTGCTGGGGGATGGTGGGGGTGGAGGTGGGATGCGGAGGGGCCGTGCTGGAAGCTCTACAGGTGGATCTATGGATGGGTTGGTGTTGAGCCCTGTCCGGGGGCCACCACAAGTGCACCTTTGACGAATTTGCCTGCGTGGGTTGAATATCAGGTGGGCGCTATCAGGGCAGTTGCATAAGGCCCTTCTTGCTTCACAGCCGCAGCTGCAGCCGATGGCAGCAGAGGCAGGAGGGGCTGTTGGGGTTGGGGTGCGGAGGGGGCCATGCTGGAAGCTCTAAAGGAGGATTTATGGATGGGTTGTCCAGGGGCCACCCCAAGTCCACCCGTGATGAGTCCGGCTAGGTTGGTTGGGTATGAGGTGGGAGCTATCAGGGCGTAAGCTACTTGCTTCACAGCACAGCAGGGGCAGCAATGGCAGCAAAAATAGGAGGGGCTGCTGGGGTTGGAGGTGGGATGCAGAAGGGCCGTGCTGGAAGCTCTGCTGATAGATCTGTAGGTGGATGGATGTTGTGCCGCCCTGTCTGTGGCTCTCCACAAGTTATTCCGCCGCCTAGGTACTGCGCATGAAGCTGGCACCCCACTGTGCTGGGAAACAGCATATTAAGGGCATGTTAGCAGTCCTTACAACCAGAGACTCAACACAGAAAGCCGGGACATCGTAACCCCAGGCAGCTGCAGCAGTGATGCCCTGCAGAAGCACCGAGGGGACAGGGGGCAAGGAAGCTACTGTCAGTGGGGGCTGCTGCTGCTAGCGGTGCTGGAAGTGTGCCATCCATGCCCCTGTTAGGTGAGGTCCTTGATTGCGAAGTCTCTTCATAGTTGAAGATTGGGAAGTGTCTAAATAGGTAGATGGGTGTGAAGCCCGCGCCGTGAGAGGTGCTAGTCAAGATACTCCCATTGCACTGGGTATGTGGTCACTATGCATCACGTGTTGCAAGATAAATCCTGTAAGACTGTGTCTGCTGTTGCCTTGAACAAGCCAGATAACAACGCTGCTACAGCTGCTGCCGGGCAATTCAGAGGATGGCATAGCTCAGCAGGAAGCCGACCCGTCTTTAAGGTCGTGGAAGTTCTGAATAGGGAAAGTTGAAGCGGTTGATGCTACAAGCTTGATCGCTAGTGCCGCTTGCTCTTAGTCTGGCTTCGAGCATTGTTAGTCTGCAACTCCTCAATTCAACTTGCAGCAAATAAGCACGCCGTTGGTAACAGGCATGAGCCACAGACACATCCCATCAACGCTACGGAGGTTGGGTACAGGTAATCAAAGCAGTACGTCTCGATTTGGCCTTTGATTATACAGCCGTTACAAGTAGTGCCAACGGTAGTGCTACTGACGTAGTGCCCCGCCCCCTGCTCGCACACCTTCGGATAGCGTACTGTTTGGACCTCCTCGCGGCTGAGGGAATGTATTATAGTGTGTGCTTGCTGATTGCTCAGTGCACCGGCTCTGCAAATGACGATGTAGGTGGCGACGCTTTCAGATAGTTCGTTGCAATGATTGGCTCTGGGCTGCTGCAAGCTTGGGTGGGGGGCCCTTGGAGGCGGCATGTGGCTTTCATGGGTTGCGTCCTTTGCCTGGTGATCTCCGTGCTATTGTCAAGAAAGGGATCGAAGAATAAAGACCCCGTTCTCACGGAGGATGGCCCCGTCCACACGGTGGAGGGCCCTCCTTTGTTGTATTACAGTGAAGGTTCGTCGTGGGACGGCACCAAGGAGGGAAACATGCCAAGTCTTCTGCTGGCGTATAAAGGCTGGCAGCGGACTCAAGACCCCCTGCGGGCAAGGCTGCTGTTCTCCAGGGGCCACTATCGTCTACTCGAGGCGGAGAAACGTGCTGTTTGCAGCGGGCGCATCATGCATAATCACATTCCTGAGGACGAGCATGTGTCCTACAAAGACCTGTTTGCTGCAAACATGCGTGAGTATGGCGCTTTGAAACCTGGGCTGCACAAGATGGTGAAGGTCCCAGCTACTTACAATCTGAAGGTCCATCAGGAGTGTGAGGATCTGTGCCAGCGCCTGGACAGCAACGCCACGTTGCTCAGCTTGCCTTGGTTCGATAAGGGAGCGCGAGATATGCACAATTCAGATGCTGTGCAAGTGTTACCCGGCTCTGACCTTTTTGAGAAGCTGTGCTTAAAGGCACCTGATGGCGCCGTGTCATGCAACTCTGAGCACAACGTGCGTGTGGGCAAGTGTAATTGCACGGGGGAAGCCATTGTCCAGGAAGCAATGCTGTCTCCCTTGCTTATAGATGGGAAAAAGTTCCACATTAGACACTTCCTATATGTGCTCTCTGCAGAGCCTCTCGTCATTGTGGGCTGGCCTGGGGCAGATTATGTCAGGTTCGGTAGTATAATGCTGAATGACACAAGCGCCTCTCTCAACCAGCGGCACATCACTAATAGCAAGCTGCATGGCGCCGTTCCAAGGATGAACCTGGAAGGGTTGGGACAGGCCCTGCAGCAAGAGCAGATAGCACGTGGTTATGAAATGTTTGGGGGCAAGGAGGGGCCTGAGTGGGTGCAGCAGGATCTTTTGCCCAAGCTGTATGCCGCGGGGGCAGCAGTGATAAAGGCTGCTGGCCCTCACATGGGCATGGACTGCATGGGGTCCTTCATGTATGTAGGCTATGATTTCTTGCTTGATGAGGATCTGCAGCTATGGTTCATTGAGTCAAGCCCCTACTCTTGGACCAAGCATGAGTATCTTTTGTATGTCTTGGACTTTGAGGAAGCCAGGCGGCAGCTGATAGCCCAGCAAGGTATTAGGAGGTGGCAGGCCGAATACGGAAAGTGGGACATAAAGACTCTCCTCAGCAGGAGGCGTCCCGTAGATATTGTTGTGGATGAGCGCAAGGGCCACTAGATGTTTATATGTCGTTTTTTCTGGATTTATACCTTTTGAAACCTTTTGTAAAAAGGTTAGCGTCAAGCATGGGGTCTGTGTTTAACGGGCGCAAGAACAGAAGGAAAGAGGCAATGTGTACTGTTAGATGTCCAGGGTGTGAGGAGGTGTGGCTTGTCTGCAATGTATGAACATGGTGCTGTCTAGCTGGTCAACCTGTCACTGCTAGAATCTGCTAGTTTTGTATCTGATTAGATCCAGGACTTACATGTGCGACGCATTGGCAATAATCTACATCGGTTCTCCAGCTAGTGCTGTTGCTTTCATTCTCCTTACAAATCGGATCGTATGCTATAGGGCACTAAGGTATGCAAAGTGTGTTATATGTTATGTATGTTGAATTCCTGGTTGGCTAGCCCATCAACATACAGCAGTAATCATGCAACCCCAGGAATAAAGGGCTTCGCCCCATGAAGGCTGGCCCCATTATGGGTGCTTCCCTGGTAACAAGGGCATAGCTAAATATGTGTACAGCTAAATATGTTTCAGCTGCTTGGAAGATTAGGAATGCTTATGCTCACCCTTCTGATGTGGCGTGAGGTGCAACCAATGGGGTTTGTTACCAACTATTGCTTGCACCCGGGTTAACAAGCCCTCCTTGCTTTCTTAAGTAGGAGGGAGGCTCTTACCCCCATTGGGGCAGTGGAGGTTTTGGGTGATTTTGACCTAGCTGCTGGACCTCATGTTTAGGCATATAGTGTCATACATGTCGAAGTTTACCCGTATTCTATTCCACCTCGCTGTTCTTTGTGACAGCTTGAGGTGCGGGGGCCTGTGGTCCTTTTATCTTTTTCTGCGTGGGGAGGTTTATGTATTCGGATTGTGTTTAGTTTACGGGGGGCCGTGTTTATGTTTGCGGGAGCCGTGATTATCTGGATGCTGTTTCCGGTATATTTTTTGCATATCATGAAATGTAATAAAAAACAAGGGGCATGCAGCATTTGAGATCTAGCTGCTGCAGCAGTCAGTAGATGGACACCCGCCGCCACCGGCAGTTGGCAATTGCTGCTCTTGCACTGCTGTATACTCGCTGCTGGAATAGAGGTGGGTGATGCCTGCAGATGGCGCTACGTTCAATTCAGAGTATCTGTATAGCATTGGCGCTCAGGCCAGCTTGTGAGAAAGAAGCAGTGTCAGGAGAAATTTGCTGAAGGACTCTCATTGCAGACATGTTCTTAGCACATTTGCAGGAACGGGCGCCTGACAGAGCTTCACATGTTTGCCCGGAATGTACTACACTAGTTACATAGCATAATGCCGAAATGATCCATGAGGCCAGCCCGAACCGGGTGGCTAGCCAGGTCCGGGCTTGCCGATGTGAAGCAAGAAGCTTATTGCGTGAGGACGTGGAACTCACGCAGGAAAGCAACGCTTCCCGCCATGCAAACCTCTTACATGCAGCATTATCAATGCCTGTAAGTGAATTTGCCTTTCTCTGCTGCCGGGAAACGACCGCCTGGTCTGCTTGGTTCACGCAGCATCGAACATGCCCAGGCCCGGCACGGTACAGTGAGCATGGACCTCTGCCAAACCCTATACTAGAATCTTCGAGCGTTGCTTCGGTGCCTTTCATGCTTCCCATGTCCAGAGATTTCATCAAGCTCCAACCTTTCTGCCCCGGTACGGAACGGACATCGCAGTTTGCTTGTAAGAGCTTCAAGCGGCCAGCAGAAGACATGTGCACTAGAGAGCAAGCAGGCAGCAGTATCATACCCTTGCATGGTAAGGGGCATGGCTGTGCTGCTCGTTAAGACCGGCCAAGGGTCCGACCGGGTCCGACAGTCATCGGCTGCGCAACCTAGGCCACATGGGACCGTTTCGTGTCCTGCAATTTCTCTGAGGCAAGAACAACAAACCTTGCAATGTTATAGGTAGCAAATATCGGCATACAAGGGCAAGGCAGAGGCGCTGGAGCTCGCCATTTCGCCAAAGCCCCCGCTGATCAAACCTGATTGCTCGACTGATCGGTTCGCGGCCGTAGTGAGTAACCAACATCTGCTATAGGGGCCAGCCAATACGTTTGGGGCCAGCCAATAAAGATGCGGTGTGTGCATCTTGCTCTGGGCAGATTTCTGCATCATCAGGTTTGCTTGGAGATTATCACATGGTTTAAATGGTAGGTGCAGGGAAGGTCGATGTTTACCCTGCGATCAGCTAGCCGTAACGAACAAAATCTCATATTTACAATGGTCCTGGGGAATGGGAGTTGACCGGGCGGGTGTGACAGACGCTGTCATAGACGTAGCTGCCTTTCCGTGCGTGCAGCATATTGACCCGCCCTTCGCTTACATTGTTACACAAGGTCTGAATCCACACAACATATATACCCAGTGCATGCAAAACACCAGCAGTCTAAGACTGGGTGCTGGGAGGCAGCATGCATGTCACGTACTGCCAATAAGCAAACCACCAGTGCACCGCTGCACTAACTAAAGCCCACCGTTTAAACGCCCACCAACAGGGGAGGGAGGGTGGGAAACTTCAAAGCAACACGTACTAGAGCCCACAAACAGCAGAGCCCACTTCAAAGAGTTGCTCTCCTTTAGCACAGCCTCACATTATATAGCAGTTGCACACACCACATTGGCAAGAGTTTGCACACACAAGTCGCCAGTTCGAACCCCGATGCGGGCGGGGTTTTCGAAGGGTCATGCCGTACGCGGTATGATCGGGTCAAAGTGTGGGTTCGCCCATGTTGCCGGCCTGAGGAATGACACTTAATCAATGTGTCGAATGCACCTCATCAGGTCCTTCGCAGGCAAACACACCTCATCAGGTCCTTCGCAGGCAAACACACAAGTGCCACAAACTGGCAGCTCCAGTACAGCTGCAGGGCAGGACCACCCAGGCAGCTGCCGGGCAGCCCTACCCACATGACTCAGTACCCATTACTTATTGCACGCTTCGGACTGTCAATCCGAAAGGTTCCAAGAGAACCAGCGCAGTATGAATATAAAGAACACATCCTCCCAATACTCTTGAAAACCGTACTAGCACAGGACCCCATGCATTCCTCCAAATGGTAGCGAGCGACATGCATTACTTCAAGCCCTGACCAGTGCAGCGATACGTAACTTGAAATTACGTTTGTTAAGAGAGACCACTGCACAATTGACATTTACAGCACAGTCTGACAGAAGCAAAGAACCCTGCAGCCAACGCAACGCTCAAGGGGTTCTCAAAAATCAAACCGGCAACATACATCGCATACGTACCATACCATTGAATACAACATACATAGCATCTACACCAGACTGCGTCCGCCTTGCCCCTGACCCCCACCGCTGCCGCTCCTGGGCCAAGACAACAGAGCAGATTAGTCAGGGATGACCACAATGCAGGGCAAGATCTCAGAAGCATCAATAACACACGCACCATGCCAGATTGCTGCTCCTTACAAGCACGAGCACTTTACTTTGCAATGCGACAAACAACCCTTATGCATGCTACTAACATCTGCCTTGATCTCTGTCATGTAGCCCATACGATACCTGCAACCCAGCATCCCTAAGCTCATGCATAATATATGTGAAACACTGAAGCTTTGCGGAAAGATAGGGATTTGAACCCAGAGAGCTACTGCATACCCTGCAATTTTTGAGGGTATCTCCAGAGGGCCAGTGTGACAACACACTTAAGCTGGGGGCCTAAGATCAGCCCTGAGTCTTTGAACCTCGACTAAGAATCTACACCAAAGGGGTAGCCCGAACCATCCCGAGCTGGGTGTTAGTAAGCTTCCAAAGATACAAGCTGTTCTAAACAAGGTGGCTTTGGCTCAGACCAAAGGATGGAATGTGGAAGGGCAAGAGTTGGGGCTCTCAGTGCACTTGGCCTCAAGTGCTGCTCCAATGGAGCCCTCAACAATGTGCGGAGGCGAATGCGCTAGGTCCCGCCACTGGGCTGGGCGGGCTCCCAAGGCCATGCTATCCGCTGTCAGCACCGCACTGTAGCAAGACATACAGGGGAGCAATTAGGAACCCAACACAATGCCCACCAACTAAGGCACTTCCCATGTGACACTGGTAGTCTGAAACTGGAAATCTTTATTTGTACATCCATCACCATCATTGAAATGACAGGAATAAACCAAGTCCCAGCATGCACTTTGTAGCAGCACAACTAGCTACAGCACATGGTCCAATCACTGTGCATGGTAATACAAGCACCCACCCCCAACCAAATGTCTTTACCAACAGATTATTTCACTCAGGTCTCCACTTTACCTTGCAGCGGACGGAAAATAATGGCCCTTACTTGGGTTACTTCAGATCTTTAGACATGCGCCTGGCAGATGGAACCTCATATGTACATATGATCGTGCTTTCACCTCCCACGTACACCATACAAATGCAGCCCAATAGACGTGCCCCTATATAGCATACAATGGGTCCCAGTCTATCACGAATGTGCATGCAGCTGCATTGGAGCACCACATCAATACACGAGGCTATCCTTGGACTCTGGTATGCAAACACCATGCACCATGTGTTGCTGTATTCTCTCTTTTGCATGAACAAAAGGACACAAGCCAGTGTTGCATAGCTGGGCAAGTGTCCACTACATACATACACATAGATATCATGTGCTGCTGCATTCTCTCTCTCTAACAACAGAAGGACACCATCCCATGTTGCATGGCTGTGCAGCGATACACAACTTGAAATAACGTTTGTTAAGAGAGACCACTGCACATTGGTTCGAGATTTACAGTCTGACAGAAGCAAAGAACCTGCAGCCAACACAACGCTTGAGGGGTTCCCCCCCCCCCTTTTATTCTGGTAATTGGTAATTGGCAAAAATCAAACCGGCAACATACATCGCATACATACCATCAGAGTACCATACCATTGAATACAACATACATTGCATCTGTACCAGACTGCGCCCGCCTTGCCCCCAACCCCCACCGCTGCCAACAGAGCAGATTAATCAGGGATGACCTCAATGCAGGGCGGGATGTCAGAATCATCACTAACACACGCACCGTCCCAGATTGCTGCTCCTTACAAGCACGAGCATTTTACTCATGCAATAAATGCAACAAACAACCCTGCATGCATGCTACTGACATCTGCTTTGACCTCTGCCATGTAGCCCATACGATACCTCCAACCTTACTAGCAGCCCTGCCTAAGCTCATGCATGATAAATGTAAAACACTGCAGCTTTGCGGGAAGAGAGCGCTTTGAACCCAGACAGCTATTGCATACCCTGCCATTTCTGAAAGTACGGCCAGAGGGCCAGTGTCACAACACATTATCCTGAAGCTGGGAGCCCAACATCCGCCCTGAGTCCTTGAACCTCGACTAAAAATGTCCACCAAAGGGGTAGCCCAAAAAACCCAAGCTGGGTATTTATAAGCTTCCAAAGATACAAGACACCGTCCTCAAGTTGTTACAGCTGTACTAAACAAGGTGGCTTTGGCTTGGACCAAAGGATGGAATGTGGAAGGGCAAGAGATGGGGTGCTCCGTGCAGTTAACCACAGCTTGAAGTCCTGTTTCAATGGAGCCCTCAACATGGTATGAGGCAAATGCGCTAGGTCCCGCCACTGGGCTGGGCGGGCGCCTAAGGCCATGCTATCAGCTGTCAGCACTGCACCGTAGCAAGACATACAGGGGAGCAACGAGGAACCCAACACAATGGCCACCAACCAAGGCACTTCCCACATGGCAGTGGCTAGTCTGAATGTGAAAATTTTGATTTGAATATCCATCACCATCTTTGAAATGACAGGAATAAAGCAAGTCCCATCATGCACTCTGTAGCTGGACAACGAGCTAAAGCACACGGGACCACTGTGCATGCATGCACTCTCTGCATGCAGTGCATGGTAGTACAAGCACCTACCAAAAGCCTCTACCAACAGGTTATTTCGGGTCTCCATATTCTCTTGCTGGATCGGAAGGGAAGCCAACCCATACTTGGGTTACTTCAGACAAGCGCCTGGCAGATGGAACCTCATATGTACGTATGATTTCAATTTCATTTCCCATGTACCCCATACAAATGCAGCCCAATAGATGTTCCCCTATACAGCATACAATGGGTTCCAGCCTTCGCTGTTCTCAACACGTGCACCCTGCGGGCAGCCGCCCTTGGCGATAGAGTCTATACACAAGGAGTGTATTTGTCCGTGTAATATACAGAAGAATGCCTGACAACTGGCGACTTGCAAGCGAACCAATGGCTCTCTGCCTTCATATCGTGTGGGTGTAAAAATATGCGTTCACACCTAACCTGAACATACATCACAAGCGCAACTTGACACGCCGTCTGTCCCATTGTCATCAATGGCAGGGAGGCAGCGCCTTAAAGGCGTAGTAACATTAAGGGTTCCGGGATTAAGGCTGCAACAGTATGTGTCCTCATCGCATTGGTCAAAGAAGTCCGGGTCTGGACAGCAGAAATCCCCAAACTGGCCACACCTCACACAGATGCCAGGTGCTCCCAACCCCAGCTCGCTGCTGATACATGTTGTGCGATTTCCTGTGCATGTGGAGTTCTGGCAGCAATCTTGCCCCAGCTCACCACAGGCAGGTGGGGGAGGTGGGGGTGGGAAAGGTGGGGGTGGGGATGGTGGAGGTGGGGATGGACAGAGAGCTGGGGGTGGACATGGGGCCTGTGGGGGTGGGCACGCTGCAAACAATGAAACCAAAGAAGCCAAGCAGGGATGAGTGCTGTGTTAGCGCAGGAGTGGGTAACGCAGGGCTGAGCATGGGCCAGTTCTGGGCTGGGGCAGCTCAGGGGTGCTGATGGATTATTGGGTGCTGTCTCGTATCATGAATGAGTGAGCATGCACTACAGAAGTTCCAAGGGCTACTATCAACATAGTGAGCTGCTTTACAGCAGGGTTTAGGGTTCAAGCTATGACAGCAGGGTACCAGGTTCAGCTCACTCACTGCATGACATTGGCCCATCTGACAGCAGGGACGTGCTTGGCAAGACTTTGCAGTTGTTAACACTTACATGGAGGGGATGTACAAACACCTCGCTGGCAGGTCTGGTCGGGAGCACAGGCTCGATTGCAGCTTCCACAGTGTTGAGCTGAGGAGCTCAAGTCTTGGCAGGTCTGGATCTTCTTATTCACGAAGCACAGGGTGTAGCCAGGCAAGAAGATCCCCTTATTAATCCTGCACCTAAACATGGGGAGGTATTAATAGATAAAAGGGACGACGATGCACTGCTGGCGGGATGACAAAGCGGCCGATCATGAGGTCGACGTTCACAGGCATAGCTTACCCGCATTGCCCTTGGTTGCAGTATGGCCCTGGGCCAGTCCCTTGGAAAGAACAGCTCTTCCCACAGGCTCCACAGTCCGTTGGTCTTGTTTTGAAAAAAGCCGTAGTTGCGCAGATTCCCCTGCAGCGGGTCCCCTTGGGGAACTCGCAAGGAGGCTGTGCAACAGCCACCAGCGACATGGCTGCGAATCCGACAATGCAGGCATATTGGATAAGCATGCTACAGCGCCACCGGGCAGGTAGGAGGCGGGGGCGCCAGGGTACAACAGCCTCCATGAAAAAGGATGTCCCACTGGTGAATGACGGCGAGCAGGAGACTTCATGAGAGCAGATTGCTGGTGTACACGCCTGTATATGAGCTCGTGCTCGGTTTGGGTGGGGCTGGCAGTCTATCAGTCTGAACCGACGATGAGACAATACAATAAAAGCTACGGTGTCAAGAGCCCCTTAAATGAGGTGGCTCGACTATGGCGGCGCCCGTTAGCTGGATAGGAGGGTCCAAATGGTTGAAGAATAGCGAATAGGCAGGCCCATGCCTGGCATGTTGCGATGCGATCTCAGTCTCAGCTTAGAAGTCCTAACTGCTTCAAGTGCCATCGTGTCACCACTCGTCACATACTGTAGTGGCCGAGCTAATATTCGTACTACTTTCTTTGACCCACCCTCCGCTTTTCAGGACACGTTAGGATAGTACGATAAAGGCAAGCAGGAATTGATACAGTAGATGACATACAAAGCAAGCAACGCGGTGCACAGAAGTAAGAATGTGTTGGGGTGCCAGGTCATAAGATGGGGTGCTTCACCACTTTGTTGTGCTCGGTTATTGCTCGGATCCTCCGGATAGTAGTTAAATGCACAATTTTACTTTGGAATTGATGAGGGTCCCAATTTCGAGTATGAGAACTTGTACAAGTGCGCTCGGTCCTTCTTACGTCCTTACGTCCTTGCGATCGAATCAAGAACATCCGTGGCGCCCAGAGTGCATTCGGATACTTAAAGTCTATGTAGGTTATGTAGTCTATGCTAAAATGATAAGGATCATTTGATATAGCACAGAGTGTTTGGCTAAGCAGAATGGTGGCATAGCAGATGGACGTTGAGGTGCAACATGGGCCTTGATCATTGCCACACTGCAATCGGCTGCAAAGAAGACGACATGTATTTCTACGATACGGACAAAGAAGCGGAACTTTGCCACAGATAAGTGGGCTTGAGCAGGCAATGGTAAAAGCAACTCCTCACCACAAATCTGACTAAGAGGAATTGCTGCACTCCTGCTGGGCAAATTCAGGCACTGGCCAGTAAGGGAACACCAAAAGTGCATGGGTCATGCATGGATTTCATGGCAGTAGCACATGTTTATTTAATCAGCATGTGGCCGTCTTTCATGACAATTCAGCAACACCCGGCTGGCCGCTGTGGTGCTGTCCTCAGTGTGGCAAGCTCACATGTATGGCAGAGGCAGTGGCAGTGTGACATGTTTAGCAGGCAGCAACGACAAAACCATGATGGGTAACAACATCTCTCGACCGTTTTGGGGGAATAGGGTATGGGGTGTTGAGGATGCCTTGCCAGAGAGAGAGAGAGAGAGAGAGAGAGAGAGAGAGAACTACGCAGGGGGGAAATCCCTTCTTGCATTGACTTGCCAAGTTACCAAGTTACCAAGCTAGGCTTATGCATGTCACAAGAAAAATCCGAATCATGTATCGATCTGATAGATTTTGGATAAGCAGATGTATTTTATTCTTATAGAATGGACCGAGCCTGAGTCGTCAAACTGTGACTCCCCTTTGAATCGCACTCTCAACGCTGTCTTTGGCCAAGCAGCGGTGACTGGGAGCGCTACATACACCCAGACCTCATACACAGAGAGTAGCAGCCCCTATGCACCTTACTTGGGGGGGCGGGGCCAACAGAGAGGCACGTAAAACTATGGCATCAAACTGAGCGCCCAAATCAATGATAAATAGAATTGCCAACTAAAAGCCGCCCAATTCCAGCAGCCCAACTACAGGCACCAAACTCACATGTACAAATGCTCATCCACACAGACACGGCACACAGGGCACTCCACAAACTTCCGCTTCTGCATCATCTCCCAGCAGCTCTGGCACAACACTAAGTGACCACATGGCACCAGCAGCACGGAGCGCTCAGCCTCACAGCACACAACACACTCCTCCTCAAGCTCAGTCTCTCCTGCTGCTACCGCTCCTGCTGCAATTGCTGCTGCTGACAGTGCTGTTGATCCTGGAGGCATCACCCCCATAGCTGCTCCTGCTTCATAATGTACAGGGCACCCTCTCCCCAGAGAACCTGCTTTCACTATGCCGCTGCTGCTGCTGATGATGATGAGCTCCATCTTATCAGAGCTTCTGCTGCTGGTGGTTGCACTGCCGCTGCTGTTGTTCAGGATGTTGCCGAAGCTTCTGCTGCTGTTGGTGGTGGTGCTGCTGCTGCTGTTGTCGAGCCGGATGTTGCCAAAGCTTCTGCTGCTGCTGTTGCTGCTACTGCTGCCACTGGCTATAGCAGCTGCAGCCTGTGGCCTGCTAAGAAACAATCCAGCCAAACCAGGCAAGCACATCATAGATGGTGTATCAGGGCTTAAGCAGGGTGATGATGGGGGTGTAGTAAAACCCTGCTGTGGACACTGTGCCCCTAACATAGCTGCAGGTGCCTCAGCTTCAGCTGGTGCTGGTGGTGGTGGTATCGCTAGCGGTGGGGCGGTTACTGCTGGCTGCACTTGTGCCCTTGCTGTTAATGGTGAGGTCACTGGTACCGGGCTATATGGTGAGGGATGGCAGATTGCCCCATCCGTAGCAGTTGGTGAACTGAAAGCTCCCTGAGCAGGTACTGGTACTGCTGTTGCTCCTACTGTTACTGTTGCTGCTGGTAGGACTGCTGATGGTGTAGCTGGAAATGCCATATCACTGGAAGAGCTGCCCACGTTGCTGAATCCATTGCCACTTGCAATGCTGCTGCTGCTGGTGCTGATGAGGGTGGGGGTTGTGGCAGGGGATGAGTAGTAAGATGGGGTGCTGGGGTATACTGTGACTGATCCAGCTGACATTCCAAGGTTCATGGCACTGCTGCCGCTGGTGAGGGTGCGCGGGGTGGTGGGATATCCTATCGGAGACTCATGAAGTGAAGATCTGAGGCGAACAGCACTTGAAGCTCCCGTGCAGAAGCTGCTGAGTCCACCAGTGCCATATGTAGTGCTTGCAATGCTGCTGCTGGTGATGGGGGTGGAGGTGGTGGTGGGGGTGGTGGGGTATGTCACAAGTGAGGATAGCGTTGCTCCATGGCTTGGGGCCATGGTAGACGGCAGTAGGGGGGGGTACACTGGAGGGGCTACTGCTGCTGATGGCATCAATTGCTGAGACATTCCACTGCTACTGCTGCAGTGGTTGCTGTAGCCACTAGCGCTGTTGCTTTCGAACCCAAACGCTCCCAGTGGTGCTGCTGGAGCTGTAGTCAATCTTGCCCCTTTTGCTGCTTGCTGTGCTGATGTTGCTGGTACTTGTGCTGCGCCTTCACGCACTGCTTTTGCTTCTGCTGCTGCTGCCGCCTTTGCTGCTGCCTGTGCCTGCTTCTTCGCCTTCTTCTTAGCCGCCTTAGCCTCAGCAGCAGCTGCAGCAGCCTCTTCTTCAGCTAGGAGGGACGCTGCTGCTGCCTCCGCTGCTGCTGCCTGAATGTCTTCCTTACTTATTGGTTGTGGTGTCGTCTGCTCATGTGCCTTCTTCTTTTTGTCATGCCTGGGGTCTAGTATTTTCCTCAGCCGCCGGCGTTGGTCCTGTAGACAGCCGGCAGCACATGACACATGAGTGGTTTGCAGTCACTCAATTCTGAAATGGTTCAAACTAGCCAGGACAGGGTTCCCAAGTCCTCTCTGTAGGCATTACGATGCTTGACAACCAGCTGCTAGAAGAAGAATGTAATAATTGAAAGATTGCAACAGCCGCAGCATAGGAAAGAAAGATATGCTGCAGCGAAGCCGACTGTCACCGCAGCAGCCACAAAGAGTGAGCAACCGCAGCCTTGACAACAGCCAGCAGTAGCAGCGGTGGTCATCACATTATTACATTTCATGACAAGCCATAGCAAAAAGTGCTATAGGCCCCGCACCTCAAGCTGCCATAGAAACAGCGAGGTGGAACAGAATACGGGTTGGTCTTTGGCAGGTATGACAACATATGCCTAGACATCAGGTCCAGCAGATAGGTCAAAAGCACCCGAAACCTCCACTGCCCCAATGGGGGGAAGAGCCTCCCTCCTACTTAGAAAAACAAGCCATCACAGAGGTTCGTGGCACTTGCAGACTAGCCTACTGGGTGAGGACAAGGTCCTAGTGCAATAGCAGCAGCACATGCCATTTTACAACCATAAAACAGGATCACAAGGACTAGGCAGCAATAACACAGTAATGCCAGCAGCAGCACTAGCAGACATACATGAGTCATAGAGACACACTTAGAAGCAGCAGCAGATAGCAACGACAGCATGCAAAAGCAGCAGAAGCATATCCCTATTGTGGTATATGCTTGAAGACAGAGTGTCAGCCAGATCACTTGCATCATTTGTCCATAAAAGTGTAAGAATGGGGCTCCGACAATTATTCTGCTTTACTCTCTCACCTCGTTCCCCAACCTGCCAGTGGACTCAAGCGCACAGGTGACAAGGCCTAGCACCAAGTCTTTAAGGTCTGGGGAGGCCTTGTCCGCCTAGACAACACAATGAGAACAAACACAATGGCGTTCAGTAGCCAAGAGGGGAGGCGCTAACTATAAAATCAGAGAGTTCAGAACCATGCACATGTGTTCTAGCTCCAACAAAACATATTGCTTTCCGCTTAATCAAGTCCTACCTGCCGGACCTCATGCCTAGGCATATGCTGACAATCTTTCTGGGTGCATACCAGTCCCACGCACACGACCATACAGAAGCCATCGAGAGACAAACCCCTCTCTGCACAATTTCATGGAAGTTCCTGTGTTGAGTGGCCACCATACCTTGCTTCCTATGCAACTGCACCATGAATTCATTTAGAACTATATGGTGAGAAATTATTACTATCCCTGCCATAACGACCCAATACTCCCAGCAATTCCAAACAAGAACTGACGTACCAGTTTTGCAAATCTGTCAAGAATTGTCTCATGCTTAGACAAAACGCTGCTGTTGCCTTTGTTTCTGGGTGCATTGCGTAGTAGGTCTACTACCCCTGTGACAGGGCGGACCAGGAAGCCAGCTGCAGCTAACACACCAGCAGCTGCAGATTTTAGGTCCAAAATGTCCTCGGAATCAGGCAACTGCAGTGCAAAGGAGGGGCAAGCAGGATCACAATCAACATTTTTCATTAAGGGTCTCTTACTGTGGCCTTGAAGAGACGAAGACATTTGCAGAAGCATGATGGGAGGACTGGTCAACAGTGCGCTAGGGAACCAGCCAAGCAAAAATTTCCACGGTACAGCTGGCACAGGGTAAGCTTTGAAGTACACCCATGGGCCCCTAATGTGCTTGAATATATGTTTAGTGAGGTTGTGGCAAGTAACCATTCCTAATCAGCGCGCAAACTTCATACAAGCACATGTGGTATGAAGTTTAGGGTTCAGGGTAAACCCTAAATCCTAAACCCTGAACTTCACACCACAGTCACATGGACAAAAGCTACACTCAAGAGGTGGCGGAAGGTGAGGTGCTATGGCATCAGGCAAAGGTTACAAAGGATAAAACACCCCGCAGTTCTGGAGACAGACGGAAGCAGAACTTCTCCTCCTGCTGCTGCTTCTGTTTACCATAGCCGATCTATTCCAAAGCATCTAAAACCATGTCGCTAGGGCTTCCTTTTCACTAGAGTATGCTGCATACTGCAACCGCTGAAAGAGTAGCAAGCACATGAGAGACTGTGGCAACCATCCACATCCTAAGTGAGCCGCAAACCTAGGTACGAGACTGATACTCTCCCTCCTACGCACACAAGATGGCCAACTACACATGATGCGTGGTGTTCACTAAGAGCTGCCCGTGTCAAAAGCGCCAAGATGAAAACATGCAAGACCAGCCAGTTATGTTCCAACGGCCAAACAGACCCAGGCCATGAACAAAGGGTTCCTAACCACGAACTGAAACCACGCAACTGAAATGGCCCGTAGCTTGAGACACCGTGCATAATGAAGCTGAGGCTAGATGCTAAATGCTAGATGCCATACCCTAGAGCAACTGAGTTACGTTGCCAGACAATAAATCCAGCCTGTGCATACGGATGGACTTTCCCCCGGTAACTGCACCATGCATGGCTGCAGGTACTCGCTTGTGGAGGGCCAGGTCTTCATAACATGCCAGAGCATACCTGTTGACAACGCAGGATGGCAGGCACGCAAACATGAGACAGGTTATTTGACTCCCCTAAAAACCCAAATAAAAGGGCATCAGGCAAGTAGTGTTTGGAATTGAGGTGGATTATCTGGAAGGCAGATAGGAGTGTCCTATCTATGCATTGGGAGCCCAGCTACTTGAAATGGGTAGCCAAAAGCAAAGCAGCCCTGCTGATATAGGCAGCCACGGGCCCTGCTATTGTTACACTTCATCATATGCCATTGCAAAAAGTGCCATAGGCCCCGCACCTCAAGCTGTCATAAAGAACAGCGAGGTGGAGCTATACAGGGTGAACAGAATACAAGAAATATTACGGGCCCTGCTGGCAAGAGAGGATGTCTGGCCACAAAAGGCAGCATTCGGGAGACTCAGATTGGACTAGCTAATGCTATTGGTAGCCTGCACCTTTTGTCAGAATGTAGTGGCCTGGCATTCCCTACTAGCCTACCCATCTGCCAGAGCCCCTGCTGAATTATGGTGGGCATTTGGGACCGAGCAAGCAGCACAGAATAACTTGGAAAACTGCAATCACAACCTTACGTTTCCAGGCCAAAAGGGAAAGGCGTCTTGCATGTAGTCAGCAGAGCTCAGAGCAACCAGAACATAAGCCAATTAAATAACACAGACGCAGCCGCACAACCATGGCGAAGCTGTACACCCTGTTGACACAGGCCAGCAGATGCTGTTGCCTTAGAGCCCCTTTATTGATGCATTTGGCAATGCATTGATACAATACCCTATCAAACAAGTTCCCTTACACACGCTAACACTGCCTCTTCCTAACTCTGTGACAGGACTAACGCCCGGGAGCCACTCACCCATTCTAAGGAATCCTTATTCTGGCCGCTTACGCTGCTGTGTTGCCTGCTGCATTTCGAGGCACCAGGAGTATCTTCAGGGGGCCGAGGGCTTCAAGCTGGTCTCTCAGTTCAGCATCTGCCATGTCTTTTGGGAGACCCTCTACCATGATGTATTCTTTAGCGCCTTCTGCCATCGAAGCGATGTGGCTGCTCATCTGCTGTTGCCGCGTCCTGCTGCTTGCTATCTACCTCTGCCGGATTTCCGCCGGTCTCTCCTAGGGCTAGGCTAGTAGGGAGCAAATGCGAAATCTGCGGACAAACAGCAACCTAATCAATCTGCTGTACTACTGAGTGAATGTACCTTCATGCATGCCATCAAAACCTTAGCTATGGACTTCCAGGGGCCGTAGCCTCTGGAAACGCAAGCATGCTACTTACGTCAGAAGCAGCACATGGGGTTTTTGCGAGTTCTCAATGTTCAATTACCAATTTAGTCTTTTCTGTTGCAAGGTTCTGCGTTGAGACTGAAAAAGGGGGTCCAACGCCGGATCCGGTGAGATTTGTGCCGGAGAGATCGCACGCCCATGCACCAGGCCCAATAAGAAAGAGAGCCACACGGGTTAGAATCGCGCGGAACACGAGAATTGATGTCGAATTCATTGCATTCCTCTGAGACGCCTAGGTATGACCACAAGCCTTGGCACTGGACGTGACGCAACCAAGTGACCCGTACTGCTCGGCCGGTGATCACCGGCCGGTCCAGGCCACAGAAACTGCTTCTATTGCAGCAGCTACAGCATCCAGCATGACCCCCGGCACCAACAACGCCACACTGCCATGAAGTCAAGCTCGAACGTACTACTAGAAGTTGCAAAGACACACCCATTCAATACTCATGCACCAGTCAAAATTCAAGGCGGTTGGTCAAACACATATTACCATCAGACCTACGTCATCCTTATAAGGATGTGCTCCTCTACCACAGCCCTACAAATAGGGCAATCAACTGCCGACCGATCCTGCAGCAGTTGCCAACATCCTTCGCACAGCACAAGGTGTGCACACGGCAGCAGCACCACTGACCGTTCCACTTCACAACATACCACACACTCTGTATCCAGATCACTATGCCCAGTATCCAAACCGCTAACTGCTGCTGCTTCTGCTTGCTCTGCAGCTCGTGCACCTTTCTTCGCACCACTCCCTCGTAACCTGTTGGTCCCAGTTTGCATGTTGCCTGGTCTAGCTGCTGCTGATGGTGATGATGATGATGATGATGAGGCCACAACAGGCGAGCCAACCTGCACAAGCCAAGAGAATTCTTGCTCCTGTCAGTGATGCAGGAATCCTCCTGGTTTGCTTGGACAAATCCTATTCCTCATGCAAGGTTCCCTGTCACCATGTTCCACCTCGCTGTTTTTCGTAATGGCTGAAGTGCGGGGCCTATGGCCCTTTTTGCTGTGGCATATCATGAAACGTAATGATACACCATGTCCTGTGTGATGATGCCAGACATCTGGTTGTGCAGCATGGAGGTTGCCTGCCTCGAAACATTTCCTGACGTTTGGGTTCCTTATAGGTAAAGATGATGAAATCGCAGGACTTATTGATTCAATCATGGTCACATGTTACAGATTTTACACTTGCTTACAAGAAACAGGAAGGCACTGATCCAACTGGCAGAGGAGCACCATCATAAAGCCATAGGTTTGTTTTCGCTGCTGTGCCTGAGACCTTAGTAAATCTAAAAATTCAAAGTGTGCTGGCTTGGGGGAGCCAGCGCCCCCAATGGGATTTAATGCGGGGTGGGTACAGGCAGGGGTTGACTGCAAAATGGAGGAGGGGGTAAATTCCCCCAGAACTTCAGGCACAGAACCTCATTTAGTCTTATGTCAAACACACATATTGCAAGCTGTACTAGGAGCCTTTCTCTCTGTACGGGCTTAGTAGTACCCAATGTCAGTTATCACAGACAATTGCAATACTTCACAACTTCCTCTCTTTATGTGTGGGAAATGACGGCCTCCTTTCAAAAGCCTACACATGCACATGCTCGTCCACTTCAGGTGAATTTGCTAAGTAAGAAAACAAGCTACTATAACAGAGCCACCTTGTTGCGCATGGAGGCTTCCATTGGCATCAAGTCCTGTTACAAGAAGGGTATCCTACAAGCTGGCCCTAGCAACACCTAAGCCCCTGCCTTCCTTTCATTGCCCAATGCCCGTCCATGCCTACCATGTGCTGTTACAGCCCTTCCATTAAACCCCCCCAGTACAGGTGGGTGAGGTGTTGCTCACAAGTATTGCATTGTCGACAAGCGGCCAGGCAGGGTTGGGAGATTATAATGATAACAAATACAGCAAATAGGCCTTACCTCTGCCATTGCTGCAGCACTGCCTTCTGCAGGTCGGTTCAGGAACAGCGCCGCCAAGCCAGGCAGTGGCAACTGCGATGTGCTGTGACCTGCTACTGCTTCTGCAGTTGCTGCTACTGCACCCTGCTGCTGGAACGCACTGCTGCTGCTGTTGTTGGTATTAGCTTCGCCACCTCCTCTCGCCACTGCTGCTGCTGCTGCAGCTGTGAAAGATTGCAAGGCCATACTTGAGCTGCTTCCCTCCTGTGGCTGCGGCTGCTGTTGTTGTTGTCTGTTGGCTGTTTTCTTCTTCGCCTTCCTCTTCTGCTCCTTCTGTGCTTCCAAGCTGTTCTGCGCCGCTAATAACCTAACCTGCTCATCCCTAAGTCGCGCTGCTTCCGCTGCCGCTGCTTTCTCAGCTGCTGCTGCTGCCCTTGCTTCTGCCTCCGCTGCTGCTTTTGCCTCTGCTGCTGCTGCCGCCTTTGCTGCTGCCTGTGCCTGCTTCTTCGCCTTCTTCTTAGCCGCCTTAGCCTCAGCAGCAGCTGCAGCAGCCTCTTCTTCAGCTAGGAGGGACGCTGCTGCTGCCTCCGCTGCTGCTGCCGCTGCCTGAATGTCTTCTTCTGTGCGTACGGCCGCTTGTTGCCGACCCTTTTTCTGTTGTACAGCCTGCTTTACTTCATTTGACAAAGGGTTCTGACTAGTAGAAGCCTGGTGAGAGCAAGAAGCAGCAGCAAGAACACTCAAACCAACTGTTAAACCCTAGCATCACTATGTTTGCAGGTGGGTCTTGGATATATATGATGATATGCCATAGCAGAAGAGCCACACGCAATCAACCTTCAATCCCCGTGCAAGACATCATGTCCCAACAGCGGGGTAGAGAAGATGCGGATGTTTGCAGAGAGCAATGTGTGACATCCTGCACAGAACAGGCCAGAGAACCCAGATGTCTGCGCTAATTATAGTCGCCACTGCCGTTTTCGTCCCTCCCACTCTAATTGCATGCATTTGGATACTTATTTGGACACCAGGATTGCACCGACTTCATGGGGCAGCGAAGCCACATTCTTGCATCGACCATGGTCTTCTACTGAGGGGTGGCTTAACTTCGCAATCCCAGCTAATGCACTGGATTTTGCACCGAGTCTGGTTCCAAGCACCTTCACCCAAATTCGACTTGCTGCCGTAAGCCAAAACACCCACAGCTATACGCACTGCCATATTTTGGCAGTGCGTATAGCCAAACCAGGTTGGTGCTGGCTGAATAGAAGAAGAGCTATGTTGAGACATGTTATCAGGTGATCGCAAGTCAAACGCGCTAAGTATGCCCTCTGGCGCTACAAAGAATCCCCTGTGAGGTTCAGCCTCGCAGATAGGTAGTGTACAACTTGCATGAAGTGCAATACATTTACCTGGGGGCCTGGTTGTGCCAGTGCAAGGGCTAGGGCATCTCTACAGCTCACAGCCCTGTAGCCTTCATCTTGAGCTGGAGGTGTAGTGCTGCTGCTGGGCGCCTATGGATAGAACAGCAAGAACAGCAGCAGCAACAACAAGAGAGGTTATGGGTTTCCCTATGCAGAGCAGTACATACAACTTGTTGCGGTCTCTTGAGCTTGGGATCACAATGCAGCTTCTGTTTTCCCGTTTCCAAGGATGCATTGGTATGCAACCACCTGCAAAAAGCTAGCATAGACCAAACACGCATGCAATGTAGCAACGCCATGCTGTTCAACAGAACAGGGCTACCCATGCGGGCCAATTGGGGGCCAGGCAGATGAATTGCCACCAGCGTTAAGCAGCAGAAGGCCAGCTAAGTGCTAAAACACCAAAGACGAGACACCATAGACGCTATCCAAACACACCCATACCAACTGGCTGCAAGCCCTAACACCCAGTACACCTGGTACACCTAGTATAAGAGCCAAAAGATGGAAAGCTCATGCTCATGCTTCACAAAGCACTGCAAACACGGCTGCTTTCTTACCGGCAACTACTGCATAAATGTGGGCCCATCCCCTTGCTAGTGGTCTGAACACCATGCTGCTTGAGATTGTGCAAGCATGTCCAACAGGCAGGCAGAACCGCCTGACCACAGCGAGGCTGCAGCGTGTATGATGGTCTTCATGCATGCCTTGGAGAGATCCCAACTGCTTTCACCATACACATACGACACAGTAACTCACCGTATGTAGTAACTCTGCTGCTTGTTTCCCTTGCATGCGCATAAGGGTTTTGACGTCCACCTGCATGCAAAGGCATGTCCAATGTTTAATTTGGCTATTTGGACAACATGGGCTATGTTCGTGCAGATCATGTAGTCAAATCAGAAAAGTTCCCCTACCCATGCAGGCGCCTGGTTGCAGTATTCTGACGGAATGTATACTCCTGGCCCAGCAAGGAAGGCCAGCAAATATTCATGCCTCATAAACTGACATCTTTTAAAGCCCACATTTTGCCACAGCTGATCCTTGGTGACTGAGTGCTGCCATCAGGCATCCACGGGACGTCATAACAAAGTACATATGTCCCCCTGCTCTTGGATAACCGTCATTCCCGCCCTCAGGCAGCCATCCATTGCGTCAGGGTGTACTCATCCCAGTACCTGCTTTTTGAAATACCAGTACCCCTAAACCATCTGCTCACCACATTTTACCTTACCCCCCCCCCCCCATAAGATACTCACTCCCAGTCTGTTTTGAATGAAAGCATTGTCCGTTACAAAAGCTGAAAGAGGTGAGTCCTCCACCGTCATTCCGATCATACGTTCATATGCAACTTCGGCGCAAGAAGCCTCCACATATTGGACGACAGCAGCCCTGCAGGAGTAGCAAGCGAGGTGCTTTCAGCCATGATGGGCCATACACAACATCATCTACACAGTTTCCCACAGACTGGTTGGACGACAGGAGCCAGCAGCAGGGGAAGTGGCATCTTATTTTTGGTGTTGTAAGAGGACAGATAGATAGAATGTGAGGGAAACTAGAGGTATAGCCAGTCATATTGCAGAACTTACTCCAGCTACAATTTTTTGCAACTCCATACTGGTCATGGTTGAGCGGTATCTAGCAAGAGCTTCTGGCTCAAACACCTCAACGCTTTTAATCAAGCAAGGGAGAGCGGTCATCATGGCAGCACATCGGTTGTTAGTGAACCCCGCTATGTACATTCATCTCATATATCTGAGGCAGATGTGCTTGAGATATATGGCATTGCAGGTTGCCCATACAAGAGAAAGGCTGAACCCCAAAGATGCTGTTAGTCCATGCTTGCTGCTTATGAAGGCCGAGGAAGTACAAGGCACCTGCAGGATGCCCGTGCATCGAGCTTCTGTGTGAAGCAGAATGCTAGCTACAGCAGAAGGGTCCGCGGTTTTGAAGGTGCTGCAGCTGCCCATGAGACCAAGCATGGATGAATCTGTCTTGCGTTCAAGAACCAGGCCTGACCTACCACACTGGAGTGCTTCCTTCCTCCAAGTAGTACACGAAAACGTCTTTCACGGTACCCCATTGCTCTAGCAGCTCCCTGACGTCTTTCACGGTGTAGTACTGAGGAAAACCACATACAAACAAGATATCTTTCGGAGAGTCCGGGCTGCACAAGGCCTCAGCAGCATAACTCTCTGTTGAAGGCATGATCATAGGCTCGAGCAGTCAGATCACGTGGCACATGCCTTTAGTATGCTGTTATCGTAACAAATCAGTACATAACTTGCCGACAGCTTTGCCCAAGGCTGTGCATTTTCACAGAAGCGATGCAGTTATGCAGCAGCTAAACGCAACCCTACCCACGGATAGCAACGCGTGTTCATGCGAGTTAATTGGGGCATTCTGCATTTGCGAGAGCTTCAAATCAGACGTAGAAGACTTCGCGTTTTGCAGGACTGTAGTGCCGTCCAGTGACTCGGCAACTGCTCTTCAATTTCAGCCTTCGCTCAAGGAGGCCTAATACCACAAGGAGCTGTCTGATGCCACGCACATATTATCTAATGCTCGCAGATCTCTCCGGAATGACTACTTGCCAGCGTGATGCAGGCTCGTCACTCACATCAACTAATTCAGGCCGCGAACTTCGTGTCCAGAACGACGCACGAGACAAGGGCAAGAGCTTACTGGTCAATAGACGTGGCATTACGTTACATTATATAGCACATATTGATGAAGGCCATCAGGTAGACCCGCAATGAGCTAAAGTCTGAGTCGACCTGCAGTACATTCTGTGAGGCGAAGCAACCGAACGGACAATAGTATTTCGCAACCACAGACGTGAAGTACAAGGACACTTGAAATGTCTGCAGACGCATGAGTGTGCGCAAGCTTTGCACCAAAACCAAGACAACGATGCCGACACCACCGCCGTCGCAAGCAAGCATCACGTGAAACAAACCCGTGAACATACCATACCATTGACTGAACATCTGGCCCACGCCGCCACTTGCCTCACAATGGACACAACCAGTGCAGTCCTAAACCCTTGGACAATGGTTGTCACCCTGTGCCAATAACAGGTCGATGGCTTACCAAGCATGACAGCAACTCATCACCACCAGACCATCATCACTGATCACATGCCCTATGCACCACATAAAAGACATCCATACCTTACCATGTGCGAATGGGGCCTCACCCATGGGGGCCTACACCAACGGTACCTTACCTTCCAGATGAAGGGCTATACTAGACACATACTCACCAAATCCCCGACTCCTTGAGCAAACAACTCACCACCTTACTTGCATGCGAAGATACTTACCCCGCCGTGTAGCAGAGCTGAGACCTTACCCTTACAACCACCACCCTTGGACACCTACTTCCAAACCCAGCCTCATCTATGATTCCATGATCCCTGCATAGCTAACCCTCAGCCAACCCACCCTTGCTCTGCTGGGCGTTTCACACCTCCAACCAGCACAACGGCGCCCTGAGCAGGGCTGTCCCATTGCACTTCAGCCCTTACCCGTGAGAGCCTTCCAGCTGAGCAAAAAGCTTTCCCAGATACTCACCCGCAACCATGCCAGCGTTGTGAGCCAATGCTGCAGCCGTTGTGTCCTGTTCACACTGACGGCCCTTTCCCACCACCATTTAAAACCCACATCCCACCAACAGCCCCCCCTCGGCTGTGCCAAGCACTGCTGCAGGAAATTGCTCCACCTAGACATTGACCTTCTCTTATGTTCATGTCCTTATTAAGGCAGGAATAGCTTCCTTACCATGGGCCTTTCGGGACTTGTCCCCTTGCCCGTTGCCCACTGCCCCAGCACCCATGACAGCCCCCAACAGTCCCTGCCCTCCTACCAGCCCAACTACCAGCCAAGCACACCCCATCCCCTGCCTGAGCTTCTGCAGCCCCACTCAAGCATCACCACAACCCAATTGTGGTAGCAGGTTGACAGCTTTGCCACTGCTGATGACCAATCAGTAATCTCTCTCCCGGCGGCGGCCTGGGTCATCCTCCACATGCCGGCGCTTGTGATCATCACGCCTGCCAGCAGACAGAGGCCAACTCCTTCCAGTCATAGTGCTCAAAAACGATATGCTTAAGGATAAACAGCAGATAAGAATGGAGCCAGCCGTATACAAGCCAGCCCACCAACCGATAGACATACATACATACATGCCCAGAAATGTCAATGAGCCCAGTGTGCAACAGACACATACCACGAAAAGACATAGCATTGCATATGAAAGCACGTGAAAGAGTTATTGGTCACGCTGTCTCATGTTAGAGCTAGCAATACAGCATTGAGCAAAGCGCCCTAAAGGCATGCTGATCTAGCAAGGCGAGAACACTGACTTTGCCCCAGCATGAACACTGACTTTGCTCCAGCATGGACACTGCCTGTCACATGGACCATGACGTGGTACATAGAGGCAGATGAAATCAAGATAAGGCGGAGGCTTAGTAAAGGAGCAGTCACCTCATATGATCTCAACCAAGGTACCTTGCTGCTTGCTCAATGATTGATATATCGAGCTTCAGCAAGAAGCAGGGGCTCTGTACACCCCAAGGCAATCCATATGATAACTTCCTCTGCCCCTAACCTTCAACGCTTGCACCATGTCGTGACCTTCTCAGCCCACAAGACACCACAGTCATGACTGGACAGCGGATGTTATATCTTAGCGGCAGAAGGCCAATATACTGCACAGGAACTATGTGTTGCCCAGCCTCAACTACTCACCGTGGTGAAATGTCCCGTGGCCGCTTGTCCCCTCTGACGTCACCCCCCCTGTAGTCCCTCGGCGGCCCCCGCTCGCGATCCCTGAAGTCCCGCCCTCCACCTTCTCTATCAAAGCCTAAACCCCCACGAGGTGGGCCCCTGTCATAGCCCCTGGGAGGTCCATCACGGTCCGGAGGACCGCGGTCATACCTGTCCCTTCCTGGCGGCCCGTCACGGTCTCGTGGTGGTCCCCGTGGTGGCTCGCGCTCCTCATGCCTGGCAGGGTAATGTAATTGGGCAAGCAGGGGCAAGCCCGCGCGCCAAATGCAGAATTGTGAATGCACCAAGCAGAAAAGAGCTAGATACATGGTTGCATGTCTCACAACAGGGTGCTGCTCTGACACTCACCCTTGCATTATACCCCTGAAGCGCACCGTTTGTGTTAGGGTTGGGGCACCACATAATTTTGCCATGATGCTGCCTTGGCAAGGGGACATACATGCAGGGAAAAACACGCTATTCAAATTGGGGAGGAAAACACTTACCTTGTGGTACTTACCCACAAGGCATACTTACCCCAACCCCGTAATTGAGCAGCAGGAGGATGTGTGCATGTTCAAGCATCAAAGCAGTCTGCCCGAAGTCATCTGTTTGGTCAAAGGGAGCCGCCTTTGGTTGGAATATGCGCCAGCCATATGCTAGAGGGCCTTACATTACCCCCAATTTACATAACCCTCATGCCTTATTTGTGCAACCTTACCCAATTGCCCAATCTGCAGCATCTGCTTATTGGTGCCTGCCTAAGCTTTTGCACAAGCACATTGCCATGTGGAATGCTTACTGCTGCACATGGAAGCTGCAATCAACCCCCACAAGCAGGCTAGAAGAAGTATCAAGAGCTCGTCTCTGCTGATATGCATTCCAACCGACTGCATGCAACCATCCTGGCAACTGCATAGAGGACCTGTACCATCCCAACATGATTCTATCCGAGCTGTCCGGAGCTTAGAGTACAAAGCTTCCCAAGATGCAGCAAGCTGACCATTCTGAATGCTGTTATTCCCAAGATACCATCCATAAACCCAGCCGCTGCCAACCAAATACCACTAAAGACATCCTGCTGCTGGCATCCACCCATCTCCCTGGCATGCGCTCTGAAGCCACACAGGAAGTGCCCAGCTGTAGCCTCGCAATCAGCACCATGCTTTGCTTTGTACCTGGGAGGGCGCTCGTCTACTGGGGCAGGCAGGCCTGCTGCTAGCGCTGCTGCTAGTAGCTTCTTCTTGGATTCCTTGGCTGCCCTGCTGTCACCACCTAAACCACCTGCCAAGCGCATGGGCCGCCTGCAGCATCAGCAGCAAAAGAGTGCTTAGCTGATGAGACAAAGCCCCGCTCCATGTCTCAGTGTAGAATATTGTTAAAACATGCTACTTTGCGAAGCATAATTGCTTTTTATAAAAACAGTGCCTGCCCCAAAGGAGCAATGCCAGCGCCTGTGGTGCGTGCAGACAATGGGTAATCCGGCTGGCAAGGACCAAGCCATCAAGTGCAGCCTGGAGTTGAAGGGGCACAAGCAAAGGTGCAACTTGCCCAAGAGAAAACAGACACCTGACCATACTGACAACGGGCCCGCCCTGGACATGACCCCAACCCTGAGCAGTCAGCCCACATCCTGTTTAACACATCCAACACGCATGATGAATGAAGCGATGATACTAAGACGTATGGTAAAGTGCTGCTGATGCATGTTTTTGAGGTCACGCCTCGTCTCGCTATCGGCTACGACACTAGTGCCGTAGAGCACCACAAAGCTGATTGATTTGCTAAGGGGCTACACAGAATGCAGGAATGACTCAAGGCAGGCATTGCTGCTTGCTCAAAATACTACCCACATCACCCCCCGGGCCTGCCATGCTTCTTACCAGTTCTCCACTGTCCTTCCCCGCTCTACATCCACCAGGATACGCCGACCTTCCAACTTCTTCCCATCTGAAGCCTTGTAAGCCTCCTTCATGTCCTTCTTGTGCTCGTACTCAATGAAAGCGTAGCCACGAGGCTTGCCTGCAGCATCACACCGCCTTCTTAATTATGCATGTGAATATGTGTCCATGTACAGCTGCTGCAGCGTCAGTGTCAGAATGCTCCGTGAAGCAACTGGTCTTATGTTTTGCTGCCCTTGCTCGTTCTTGGCTGGGAAGTGGCATTCAGGACAATGTCTTTCAACACCCAGACCAAAAGCCTTCTAGGATGTGCGGGATAAGAGCAGCAATACGCAAACAGCTGGGGCTGCCAGCATCCCCCATACTGTTGGAATATGACCTGGTTTGGGTGGGCTTGGGAAATAGAGCTTGTTTACTCCGGCACCTCTCCATACCTGAGACCTTGTCATGTACCAGCCGTATCCGCTTGATGGGCCCAAACTCCTCAAACTCATTTTGCAGTCGCCTCTCTGTTACATCGTAGCTCAGCCTTGCCACAAAGAGGGTCTTGTAGGGGTCACCCTGTGGCCCACATGCACACAAAAGCTTAGCAGGTGTTCCCTTGTCACCGCAGAGGTGTGTTGCCGTCATGCCACCATGACAAGGCATGTCATGTACAAAAACAGGCAGCCGAGTCAGGAAATGTGACGGGATACCATGTAACTTGCGACTCTGCATAGCAAGGAATGATGAGTGCTTCAAGCCAAGTTCAAAGGAGGGTAACCAGGAGCACCCAGCCACTGTGCAGATAGGCAAGCACAAGGGAGAAAGTGATGCTGTGTTATCGTATCAGCAGAGCTAATGCTCACCTCATCTGCCAGGTCTCTCTGTGGATCATAATCTGCGGCCTTCTCCTCTGCCTCACGTAGAGCCTGTTGGAAACACAGCAATGTTAGACAAGAGGATGGGGAAGCTTTCCATGGAGTTGCTCAGCTACCACAGTTACCTTCTCCTTCTTCCACTGCCTCAACATCTCCTCCCTGAAAACAAAGAGCATGGGTAAGGTCAAAAGATGAAACAGAAAGCACTCATTCATGTACCAGCAAGTGGCTGCTCTTGTGGATGGAGGAAGCAGGCGTCTGGTGCTTACTTTTCTATCTTGCTTTCTTTGTCGACCCTTGCTTGTGTTGAAAACTCTCCATTTCGGAACTTGCGTGGGGAAGGAGGTCTGTTGTCTGGACGTGGTGGCTCATACTCAGCACTGGTAGGCTCAGCAAACTTGTGTATGTACTGGCCTACTCCGGTATATGGCAAGGCCGGCCGCTTATTTGGCTTTGTTTTGACCGGTTCTAGCGGGGGGTTAGGTGCGAAGAGCCTTAACAGCCTCTCAGGCAAGCCTGTCGGGTGGCCTGTCTTCACGCTTTCCTTCAGGATCTTCGTTACTTGCTGCCTTGAAGGCCGCCTCCAGGCCGCCCCCGGCCCATCCATGGTTGCCGCGTGTGCCTACCACCAGGTAGTCTATGCACTATGTAAGCTGGATAAAAGGAGCGCACAGGACTTGTCAGGCAGGGTGATGGCTTCGATTAGGTGTTGCTAAGGCAGGTAGCTAATACAGCATGTACTCCAAGCTGACCAACAGCTCCATTCCTTGAAGCATTGTCGTCTATACCAGACTGGAGCGGGCACGGGCCACCTTCATCCTCTTGCCAAAGCACTACGCTGAGTGACTCCAGTGCGGCAGGCGTCAGACGCAAATCTGGGTCTCTGGGAGCTCTAAGGGGCTTGAGTACGCCCTCCCGTACATTATTATATCATCACTGACTGGACTAAACCCTTGGAGATTGCACGCTGTCCAACCGATTGTGTCGTTCTTCCCGATGGGGTGGCCGTGAAAGCCTGCCTTCACTCTGCCTTCTGAAGACGGTTGCCGCCAGGCTCAGG
The DNA here is from genome assembly GCA_963556185.1 of Pseudopediastrum boryanum. Classification (NCBI taxonomy): domain Eukaryota; kingdom Viridiplantae; phylum Chlorophyta; class Chlorophyceae; order Sphaeropleales; family Hydrodictyaceae; genus Pseudopediastrum; species Pseudopediastrum boryanum. The sequence goes on along the minus strand of OY744511.1, from coordinate 4,166,326 downwards.
CGATAGCACTCATACAAACATGGATTCTAATCAGCAACCATATGCAACACTGCGGCACAGCCATCACTAGCAGACCAGACCAGACCCATAATCCCAGCAGCCAGCCACTGCTGTGCTGCGAGGCGGCAGATAAGCACAGCGGCAACCGGCCGTAGCTTAACCTTGTACAGCGACACAACGCTCTTTAGCTACAGATCAGTCGCTGGCAGGGGAAGGGCTACGCCTCTTCTTGTCCTTCTTCCTGCTTTTCTCCTTCTTGTGCTTCTTCTTCTGCTTCTTCTCTTTCTTGTGTTTCTTGTGCTTATCCTTCTTCTCCCCCTTACTACTGCTTGAATGGTGCTTCCGTCTCTGCAGACATGAATGGAACGCAAGAAAGCCAAACCTCAGTATACCTGTTAGAGCCTTGCAGCAACCCTGACAGCGCCTTTCCCAAGCTGGCCAATGCCTACAGCCAAGCATGACGTTGCTCTCCCACGCTCTCCTATGAGGGTAGCTAGCCTGCCATTGCCCTGTCTTATGCAGGGTCCAAGTGAATAGCTATCTTGCAGGAACATCACCTAGCACATACAGAGCTCTATAGGGAACCAAGCAGCACTCACGCGGCCACGCATGTCAATCTGCAGCAGCAATGCATCCAGGTCTGGCAGCACCATATACCAGTAATCTTTCCAGGAAAGGGGGTGGAAACAGAGACATAATGTAGTAGAGTATAACTTGGTTCTCAGGGCGCCATATATTTCAGTGCTTCTGGGACCCCAATGTCCATAATTCAGTGCTCTCAGGAGCCAAGTTGGTGCTAGCATCCAGGAAGAATGGATGGCTGCGCTTGCAGAGTATACTACTCTCTCAGAGATGCTCAAGGAGCCCCATTCTTCATCCCCATGGCCACCAATAAGCATGCATGCTAGAACGCAAGCCTGCCACCAAATGGAATCAGTCGGGTTGCAGCCCACCACCCACCTTTCGTCTCCTCTCCTCATCATCGCTGCTGCTACTGCTGTCAGATCCTGAGCTGTCACTGTCAAGGTCACTTGACAGCAGATCGTCATCATCATCTGGTATTAGAGCCATGTTTGCAGGGGCATCTGCAGCTGCTCCTTCTCCTCCTTGGCCTGATGCATCCAGGAAATTCTTGCACTGGTTAGTGCGGTGCCCCAGGCCACCACACAGCTTGCATGCCCCTCTTCGCTCTGTGTTGGTGCCCACTCTTTGAGCCCTGGCAAGGGCTTTTAGACCCTCAAAGTCTGTTACTGCTGGTGTGTAGCCCGCTGCAAAACAGGAGCAAAGCAATGTGAGCACGGGCCCCATGGACTCAAACGGATTAGAGTTGATGGCATGAACAACATCTTAGACTTCCCCATCAAGAAAGCAAACATGCAATTGCATCATCAGGGCGGACTTACAATTTACTCAGAATCATGCTGTGGGAGTACAGCAACCCCTTTCAAGAGCCTCCAACAAATGTGCGTATGCTCTGCACAGCAAATTTGGATTCCCTAGGGACTTGAGCCGATCCAGCCAAGCTTCAAGCTCTGAAGGCACCTTGCTGCAGCTGCAGCTTAATGCGTGCATACTGTTGCCTACCTGCTTGAATGAGCTCTTGCGCTCGTTGTCGTTTAGCGTGCCTCCCACCTCCACCACCTCCACCAGGAGCATAGATCTGGGCTTCAATTGCTGCATTTGTGCCTGCCTGCTCCTGCTGCAGCCCGATAGTGTTGCTCCATATGCTCGTGGTGTGGAGAGCGGTACTGCACGGGATGCATTCAGGTCAGCCATGAAGGTACGGAGGCAGGCATATCCGGGAGGTAGACTCTTGGGCTTCACCTTGTCCGGACTCTGTTATACTGAGCCTTGAGCTTGCCTGTCGACATAAGTACACAAGCTAGGCCTCGGGCTCTGTATGTTAATATCTGCTATCGAGTTATTACAGATGTGATGCGATGTGCAAGGCCGGAGATTACAACCACCAGTGGACAGGAAGCTCGGTCTGGAAAAAGGTGTGTTATGGGCATGCACTTGGCAAGACAGCAATCTGGCAGGAACGGGCCAATGAGTAGCTCACGACCGTTGCAACCTCCGGAGGGTGGGGATGTGCACGTTGCTAATGTGCGGAAGCTGGGTCTTCTTGGGCGCCTTGTCACTCCAAGTCACTTCCACTGGACCCGCGTTAAAGCCCTAGTCACCAGCAGTCACCCTGTCCCAAGGAATATCCCAAGGACTGACATAATAGCGAGGACAACATGTGCTTTGGGGTCGCACCCTTTTTAATCTTGCTTCCAGTTTGCCCCTGCAGCAACCTAGGTCCGTCTTCCTCCACCTTTGGCCAACCGCTGTATCAGAAGAGATGCAGTTGCAGAAAAGTGTGATAAGTGGCCAATCGCATCTTTTGAACAATATGAAAAGCACTTCCGTTAAATGTATATGATTTCTTACAGGTCGTGGCTGCTTAGTGCAGCGGGAACGCACAGCTGTTGCTCCTCAGCTGCGCTCTGTCCAGACCCATGGTGAGTTGCAGTGTGCACGTTCCAAAGATCCGTCGTCGAGCTAACGCCCTCATTCTCCCAATGCAGGTACTAATGTCTCGGTGTCCCAGAAGCAGGGTGTGCAGGTAGCAGATGTGTAGTTTCTGTCATTGGTTTCAGCACATGTTGCGGTAGGAACCATGGGACTTTCCGTGTATGCAGCGTGCAGCCTGTGTGCGTGTCCAAGCGGAGAAGCGTACAGTCAGCGCCCATGCCACTGCAACTCTACAAGCAGAGAACCCACCCGTGACCGCTAATGGTGGTGGGGGTGGTGGCACACGGGTCATGATAATCGGTAAGCAATTGGTGCATGTCAGTTATGGTGATCATTTGCAACAGTCGCCATGCGATGGATGCCAGCGAATCCATTCGTTATTGGACCTGGCATTCGCATGGCAGATTAGTGCTCAAATAATCGCCATTCTGGACTATCCTGACTTCCACTTAGATCAGCATGATCAGACCTTCCATATAGCAGTGTTACTGAAGCTATATCTTCATAATGCAGGTGGAGATGGCTATTGTGGATGGGCTACAGCCCTCCACCTGTCTGCCCGTGGGTATGAGGTGTCCATTGTGGACAACCTGTGCAGGCGCCAGTTTGACCTCCAACTAGGCCTTGACACCCTGACCCCAATTGCCTCTGTACATGACCGTGTCAGGAAGTAAGTGCACCCGGCAACAACAACTGTTTGCATGTCCTGCAAGAGTGAGAATTGCTGCAGCCCTATGACGTACATGCCCGTCACTGCACCCCATGTATTCCTGAAGTAGTCTTTTATATATGCATTCTCCTACCGACCTTGACGCGTCTCTGCCGTTGGTCTGGGAACGGTTATGGGAACAGGAAAGACTTGCAGGAACCATCTCACAGCCAGTCTGTGCTAGCTTTTGCAGCAGCAGCAGTATTCTACAAGCCGGGCAGTACAATGCAGTACACCTCGTGCATTCAAAAGGCAGCCATGTTGCAGCAGCCACCTGGAGCTGCTTGAAATAAAGTGTATGGTGCGGTTCAGGACCATACAATTCTTTGCCATGTAAGAAATCTCACTGGAGGTTCAAGTGTGCACTTAGCACAGCCGTCACAAGTTATCAGCCCTCGACTCAATCAATCAATCAATCAAAACGCAAAACCAGCTATGCCAAAAGGGTCACTCAGCACCAAGCAGCATACGACCCCTGCTGATGAACAGAAATCAGACAACCCCATGCCGGCCAACCATATGGATACCCCTCGTACAGGTGAACCACTTAGGCCACATAAAACACTGCAACACAGAGTTGAAGCCAGATGCAACGGCGTGCACACCAAGAGGGCTAATCAAACTGGAGCCCTAAACTGACGGAAACATGGGTGGAGGAGATCCCTCCGGATTAAGCAAAACCCTGGTGGGAGCTGCTGTTGGCTCCCACCAATTCAGGTTGACCCCTTCTGCTGCTGCATCTGCTGCTGGCTCTAGGAAAGGCACTGAGTAGCGCTCTGCATATTGCACTGCAGCTTGCTGCCCCCTCCTCCCAGAAGCCCTCAAAGGTCTGCTTTCTTGCCCTGGGTGACTGAACTCCCAGAGCATCTTCCTCCAAACACACTTAAGCTGAAACTTTCCCTCCCAATCCTCCTCAGAGACACCTACCACTCCCAGATCATTAAGCACACACTTCTCCCACCTCAGCGGAGGTGCGCCACGCCTTCCCCTCGTTGACACCCCATGCAAGGATGAAAACAAAGCTATATGCGGTAGCCTGCCAGCCTCCATGCGACCCACATGCCCTAGCCACCTCAACTTGTTGGTTGTGATCATGGCGGCTAAAGATACAATACCACATACAGACCTGACATGTGCATTGCTGTGCCGATCAGAAAGCTTGACCCCAAGGATGCTCCTAAGACAGCTAGTGTGCACCCGCTCGAGCATAAGTGACTGCTCTTTTGACAGGGCCCACGTCTCACTCCCAAACAACAGAATAGGCAACACATATGCCCTATAACACTTGACTTTGGTAGACACAGATAGATGCTTAGATCCCCACAGCTTCTTGAATGCGTTAAACCTGCCATACGACCTCCCCTTCCTGATATTGAGCTCAACATCCAACTTGCCATCAGCTACAAGCACACTGCCAAGGTACTTGAACTGTGACACCTCCTTCACCACCCCCTCGCTGATAACCACCTTTTCTGCCTCCTGCTCCACCTCCTGCCCACCTCCACTTTTCTGCCCTCGACTGTGAACCCGGAAGTCAGCAGCAACTCGTATGAACCCCTAACTGGATAGACTACGAGGATTGAACCTGGCTCTGACCACATCTATGCACAGCTTGCTCTGTACTTAGCGGATTTCACTCAGAGTTGTACCCATGTGTAGCACTGGTCAAACTTTATGAGGACATGCTACATCCAGGTCAATGGTCCGTGTTTGACCATGGTTAGCACGGACTACAGCTGGCCATGTTCTTGAGAATTTGGCCTCATGGCTCATGGCGCAGGGCTCACGAACTGAACCAGATAGACATAACAAGCCCTTAGATGCACATTTGCCGCTTTGTAGGTGGTTGCAAGCGATTCTGAACTGTCAAACAATCTCAAAACATGGTGTCTGTTGAAGAATTGAGAAGAGGCCATGCTTTGACGCCGGCCCCAGTGACGCGTCGTAACCCGGGGAATGTCTCATTTTGCCGATGTTTTTTTCTGGTTGCAAACAGCTAAACTAGAATTGGAATGTGCCTTGCTTACCCCAGGTGGGCTGAGGTGTCCGGCAAGCACATCGATCTCCAGATTGGCGACATCTGCGACTGGGAGTTCCTGTCACAGGCTTTCACCAGCTTCAAGCCAGATGCAGTGGTGCACTTTGGGGAGCAGCGCAGCGCACCTTACTCCATGATTGACAGGCAGCGGGCTGTGTTCACCCAGCAGAATAATGTCATTGGCAACATCAATGTGATGTTTGCAATCAAGGAACTGGCCCCAGGTGAGGCTGTGGTTGGCTTGCAAGAACCCTATTGCTCCGGGGGTATGTGTTTATGAAGGGTTGCAAGAAGGGGTTTCTGCCAACACTAGTGTGCTTTGCAGACATGCCAAGACTGTTCATGATTCCAGGGTGCACAACCACAGCCATAGCGGGAGGTCCTTGGATGCAGAACTAAGATACTTAATGCTCCTGTTGCTGTTTTGCTTGATGCAGACTGCCATCTAGTGAAGCTTGGTACCATGGGTGAATACGGTACCCCCAACATCGACATTGAGGAGGGTTTCATCACCATCAACCACAATGGGCGCTCAGACACCCTCCCCTACCCCAAGCAGGGAAACTCCTTCTATCACTTGTCGAAGATTCACGACAGCCATAATATTCACTTTGCAACTAAGGTCTGGAAGATTGCTGCTACTGACCTGAACCAGGTAAGTGATGTTTTGCTGTTTCCCCCTGGTTTTTGCAGTGGCTTTGGAGGTGCGTGACCTTTGGCATTTTTTGCTAGGCATACAATTAAATGTATTGATAATCATGTACGTGATGGCACGGACAGCTGTGGTCTCTGTTCTTGCACATGATTGTCTGATGAAGCTTCGTTTCCTGTGTTCTTGCATTCTGGAGAAGCAAAAATGGAGCAAACAGCAGTACCCACTCCAACCAATGGGGTTTGTTGCCAACTATTGCTTGCGCCTGGGCTTACAAGCCCTCCTTGTTGTTCTAAGTAGGAGGGAAGCTCTTACCCCCATTGGGGCAGTGGAGGTTTTGGGTGCTTTTGACCTAGCTGGTGGACCTCATGTCTAGGCATATGTTGTCATACATGCCAAAATCAACCCGTATTCTGTTCCACCTCGCTCTTCTTTGTGAGAGCTTGTGGTGGCAGAGCCTATGGCACTTTTTGCTATGGCATACCATGAAATGTAATAATGATACCCACGCAGGGTCCTTCTGTGCTGGTCAAGCTTGTAGAAGCTAAAGTGGGATAGATGCAGAAACGATGGGGGCATAGGACAAACTGCACCAGTATTTTTACAGATGTTATAGAATTGATGAGATTTTGGGTATCTGTATTGTGGGTATTTGAAGCATCTGCGCCAAGCGAATATAAATAGTAGGATTGATGAGCAATCAGCTTTAGCTTGCTTTCGGACTTCGTGGGGGGTGGCAGGGTACATGGGGTAGTATCGGCCAGTTACAAAGCATTCTGTTGGTAGCGCTTGCAGTGGTTGATATGTTATTTCCTGGGTCTCTTGAATGTTCTGGAAGTCTTGGCTCTCTAGCGGTCTCGCCTCTTTGTCCCGATATCTGCTCTCCACATACTAACAAACTGGATGGAGTTATGCCGCGGGCGCTGCACGGCCCGAAAGCTGTGCAGTGATCTATCTCATAAATGTTAGGATTGATGAGCAGTGAGAACAGTTTGTGAGTATCTGAAGCATCTGCGCCAAGCCAAGACAAACTGCACAGCCAAAGGGCCATGAGCCCTTGGCCCGAGTCAGCTCCTGTGACTAGTTAAGCAGATGTTTTTGGGAACTGCATGCAGTGACTGCTTGCTACAAAAGCATGTGTCGTGGATGCCTGAACAGCCAGCTCCAGGACTCTCATTGTGAAGTGGGCTGAGCAAATTTATCCCTTTTGAGAAACCTACGGCGAAGTGTGCGCCTGGATATTTCAGGCTGTCCTGGTCTGCAATGGTATGCTGGAGCTCATAGATTAATATCCCTGTGTTGGCTGTGGTCCACAGGGTGTTGTGTATGGCGTGAAGACAGAGGAGACCATGGTAGACCCTCTGTTGATCAACCGCTATGACTATGACGGCATCTTTGGCACAGCCCTGAACCGCTTTGTGGTGCAAGCAGCTGTCGGTCACCCACTCACTGTTTATGGCAAGGGCGGGCAGACACGAGGCTTCTTGGACATCAGAGATACAGGTGGGTAGGAAGACCACGGCACAGCAGTAAGCATGGGGTCCGCATGCTGCCAAAAGCGGAGAGACAGGTGGACGGCGGGCTCTGCTCTGCAAGTAAAGTTAATGGAGTATCCGCTCTCGGGCCTGATGGTACAGCCTGAGCTCATGTGAGCGTTAAGCCGGTTGCATGCAGCTGCAACGCATGTGGCAGCTAATGCAGATATCACAAAACTTGATGCATGTTATCTTTCGTGAAAATGCAGACTTTACCCTGGAGATGCTTACCTGCATTGGGTATGGGCCTGCCATGATTTGGGCAAAGAAATGTAATGAAGCCATTTCCGTGTCGTGGAAGTCCTTCTGCAACACTTTTAGCGCTCTAACATATGCTATTGACCCACAGCATGTCGGGAACAGTTGATGTCGAATGCTCGTAATGCACAGCACGCCCTAATCAAGTTTCTTGGTTTCCATTGTGTTCTGCAATTTTGTCCTGCTCTTGAATTGTGTGATACCACCAGAATAGTCTCCATAGACTACCTCAATCAGCAGATCCTGCTGCTTTTGCTCCCTCTCTGCCCCTGCAGTGCGCTGCATCCAGATCGCCATCGACAACCCCGCCAATAAAGGCGAGTTCCGCGTGTTCAACCAGTTCACGGAGCAGTTCAGCGTGAACCAGCTGGCTGACCTAGTAGAGCGCGAGGGCAAGAAGCTAGGGCTTACAATTGAGGTCGCTCGGGTGCCTAACCCCCGAGTGGAGGCTGAGGAGCATTACTACAATGCTAAGCACTCTAAGCTGCAGGACCTTGGATTGAAGCCACACTTGCTGGGTGATAGCATGATGGACAGCTTGCTGGAGTTTGCAGTGCAGTACAAGGACCGCTGCAAGCTGGAGCTTATTAAGCCTGCAGTGGATTGGAGGAAGGCTGGGGTTAAGGTGAACACCATGGGGGCTGCTGTGGCGAAGTGAGTGGTGAGGGCAAGCACATGGACAGCTGCAAGCTCGTGATTACCAAGCTTGCCGTGGATTATTGGAAGGCTGGGGTCAAGGTGAAGGCTATGGGGGCTGCTGTGGCGTAGTGAGGGTTGAGGGCAAGCACATGGATAGTGCAAGCTCGTGATTACGAAGCTTGCAGTGGATTGGAGGAGGGCTGGGGTAAGATTGTCACCTTGGGGGCTGCTATGGTGAAGTGAGGGGTGTGGGCAAGTACACGGACAGCTGCAAGCTGGACATCACTTTATCAAGCTGCAATAAAATGGAGGAAGGCTGGGGTTGTAAGGTATGATCTTGGGGCTTGCAGACCGAGGCAAAGTGGGGGATGGGGCATGGAATAGGGAGGGGTTAGGCTGAGTTGGGGGGCAGCTGTTGCTAGGTGACCCTGGTAGTTTGGGAGGGAAGGGGTGATAATTGGGTCATTCTGGTGGGTGTGGCATGGAAGTGCTTGCATTCAACAGCTCTCACGTGGCCAGTTTATTTGCTAAATTGGGGTCAGCTGCTTGGAAATTGGTTGAACTTTGGGATCAACTGCTGAATAGGTGGGCATGGGAGATCGTTGAAATCCAGTCTTTTGTTTCAATTGCTGCTTCATGTATATGTTCAGAGAGACCACTGCACAGCTCTCCGGGCCGTACAGCACCAGAGCATGACTGCTTCAGTGCATACGAGATAGATTATTGCAGAGTCATTGGATTGTGCATCTGCTCCATGTATGTGTCAGTTTGCCTGAAGCATGAGTGGTAGTACTTGGCATTGTCAGAAGCCCGTTTTGCAATCGCTGGTGGGAGCTCATTTGGAGCTGGGTGCTCACCTGTGTGTCTGTTGTCTGGGACGTGCACTAGAGGTGCACTAGAGGAACATTAGGGTGGCGTTTGTCAGGATCATGCACTATCTGCACTGCTGGACAGAAATACTGGCCACAAGGGGCCCTGGTAATGGTTGAGTTGCTGTTGTACTCACAGGAGACTAGTTGCCCCTCTGTTGCCTACTTTGTTCGAAGGGTTCGTTCAAGTCAGGATCTTTGCCTCTTGTTACTTCGAAGCAAATGATTCCTGCTGCAAGGTCTGATGGCTTCTGGTGGCTGGTTGACAGCCAACTGCACTGCATACAGGTTGAGACGCAGCTGGTAACGCATCATGGCTCTTGGTATGTTGCGGTGGTCTCACGTGGATCCTGCACGTCGTATATGCGTCTGCGCTTTGCGCTGGGGGGATGGGCCTGTGGGAACACTCAATACTAGGCAGCGGTGGCAGGGAACTGACACACATGTCGAATATGATAGAAGATGTACAGCACGTATGCCTTGCCATGACAGACGCAATTTGGGAAGCCAGCAAGCTGCGGGTGCGCGTATTCTGCATGTCCACGCTCCGCCTACTGACCAGGCAGGACAGGAACATGCAATCGTTCGCATGATGTGCTTAGGGCACGGGGAGCATGTACAGCATTAGGTTCGCACTTGCACAGTAAACCAGTGGAGCACTGCAGCGGCCATGAGTAGTGCCTGTGCGTCAATGGCTCCGGCTAGAGGCACTACCCTTTCTCTGACGACCCTCTTCAGCCTTATGCACGCAGCCAAACCACGCTAAGAACAACGCTGATGGATTTGTTCCTGCTAACATTTTCTTTATGAAATTAGATGAGCGGTGCATGTGTTTATGCCGATGTGCTGCTGGTGATGCTCTGCAGTACCTACCATGCATGCTCGCTGGACGACCCATGTAGCATGGCAGGCCTGCAATAGAGTCCTAGCATGAAGCTCAAATGCCAGCGGTTAGTGCTGACAGGGCCTCTCGAGCCAGAACTCTTCCATATACATGAGAATGATGAGCTGCAAGCAACTGTGGAGCATGGCAGGCTTCACACAAGCTTGCATACATATAAAAGCAGGCTCAAGAAGCTGCGTGTCAGCAAGGAGGTGTGATCCATTGCCCTCAATAAGCCTTGACGGGACCCTAGGACGTCCGCAGAGAACAGAGTCACAGGGGCCTGCATGCAGGTTCTTGCTCTCATCAAGAGAGCTTCCCAAGACCTTGATGAAGCACAGAAACGGTTTCTGGCAGCGAAAGCCTATGGACCTGCAGCAGAAAGGTGAAAATGCATGATCACAGCAGCATCATGTGCAGCTGCACATGGCAGAGCAGCATATGGCAGGCATGCCCTAGCTGCCTAGTGTGTCTGCTACATGTGCACATGTAGCAAGGAGCATCAGTTGCTAGATCCTATATTTGCTCAGCCCTAGTGCTGGCAGTAACAGCCGACCATCTGACACATGCTGTAAACTTCTGATTGGCAAAATCTATGAAATCCGAGTTAAGCAGCCCCAGAAGGGCAACTCTGCTGCCACATGAGGAACACCCACAACATAGAGCCGTTTTGCACATGCGCTGCCTAGCCTCACCCGTAGTTCAGCCAGTCTGCGTGTATATCATTGTAGCAAGCTGTACTGTACTTTTTCCTGCGAGATATATTAGCATGTGTTGAACTTCTTATGTCTTACAGCCCAGCTGTGCAGTTGCCTCGCCTTTGTTGTGTTCTGTTTGTAATGGCATTGTGCTCAGAGTCTTTGTCCAAGCACCATGTCTGCATTTTTTGGCCCCTTGCAGCATCTTGAAGATAGCCCCTGATGCTGTGGTCCTGCCTGAGCCAGCAACACAGGAGTCTGGAGAAGCCTCAGATGTGCATGATCATGCCAATCAGAGGTAACTCAGCATGACTGCTCTCCAGGCACTGGCCGAGAGTTTGTCCAAGCTTCTGATGCATCAATAGCCATGGAATGCAACCATTACACTCTTTTTTTACCCAGACCAGGTTCATAAACATACAAGTAAATCTGCGCCCACCAGACCAGTGTGATTCCTTCGCACCTGGGCCAAGGGCATTCGCTTGGCATGGGTTGTATCTTGCTGCATAGCTGCTCTTGCTCTCCATACTGCACCGCTTATGGTTGTGGAGGTCAATCTGTGTTGAGAACGATGTCTTTGCCATCCAGCTAGTGCTAAGTGCCTCAGACAAATTCTGGCCGGCTGTGCAAAGACGGGTGTGATGGTATTGTAGCTAGCTGTCATGTAAGCAGAATGGGTCTCTGATCATAATGTGCTTGCTTATGGGTTGGGTTCATTTTTGGACACAACCCTGTAGTTCACTGTGTTGACTATAAGTAAGTTGTTTATCACTTGCTACGTTCTGCATGTAGCCGATGGGGGCACTTCCTGATGATGGAGCATCTCCGTGCCACTAAACCCCAGGCGCCTCGTGCGCACCAAAAAGCCCTGGAACACAGTACGGATGACCCCACATCTGGCCAGCAGGGACCGTCACAACAGCAGCACCAGCGGCAGCAGGAGTTTCAAGGTGGTCTAGCTGCAGCAGATGATGGTGATGATGGTGATGGCAAACCCCAGGTTAGCTGGATGGCTCTCCTGAGGAACAAGAAGAAGACGCAGATGGATGGTATTGCGCAGATTGTCAGGATCAACCATGCAGCCATGGTGATACAGGTAGGCGGAGTGTCAGACAGGGGGTGTCAGCTTCCACAGAAGTGTTTCGGTTATAGGAGATCAGGGTCAGGGGCCCCAGCGGGTCAGCCGCAGCCCACACCAGTGCCAGCTGGGTGAGTAGCAGCGGATCAGCTCTGATGCCCTGTACTAAGGTAGCAGGCTGACCTCCCCTGGGGGTAAATAACTGGTTTGGGAGGCCTTTGCATAGGATGGGGTTGCTTGGTAGGGTGGTGTAAACAAGGATATAGGAGGACCAACTCAGGGGAAACATGCTGCAGACAGCATGCTGATAACCATGAGCGAGGAAGGGCAGTCCAGGCTGTCTGCATTGGTCTGAGATTGTATCATTGCTGGTTTGTTTGTAGGGTGAAATTTGGTGCGATTGCGGTCCCTACAAAGGCTTAGTCTTGCAGAGCGGGAAAGCTTTGCAAACTGTTTAGCCAACAAACGTTGCGCAGGTGTCTTCTTGATCTGCAGCCGCTTGCTTGTCTGATCCAGCAATTGCCAGCTTGCCAGACATGTCCCAACTGTCATTCGGAAGCATAATCCACCAATTTTCAAGGTCAGAAGGGCCTTGCTGTAAGCCATTATCAAAAGCTCCAAATACCAGCCAATTTTCAGTCCAAGTGATAGTACAGGCAATGAGGTGTATGGGAAACCCTTTGCATGTATGTGAAAGTGGTCCTCACTCAGTAGGCGTATCGGCTACTCGGTCAGCAATGTATGGTGTGTGTTCTGATATCTTTTGGACGTCTGTAAGCTTTGGCACTTCTCTGTGCACTGGATGCAGAGGCAATGGCGGCAGTACCTGAAGAGTCGTGCTTCCAAAGCGCTAGCAATGCTTCTCCTACGACAGAAGGTCAAGCGGGCAGCAACAGCAGCAGCTATTGCACACAGGCTAGCTCATGGCCCTCACGGCCACTCAGGTGCAGCACCAGGAAGTCCAGGGAAGGAGCATGAGCAGCAGATGCTGAGGGATCTGCTGAGGGAGGGGCAGAACTTGGAGGACTTGGATGAGGAGCAACTGCAGGAACTGGTGGCGCAGATGTCGGAGGTGCATGGTGGGGCGGGCATGGCACAGGCTAAGCCGGGCAAAATGGTAAGTTGGTAGGATCTAAAGGGGTTTTTGGTACTGGCATGCAAGCACTGGTGACGGAAAGGATTGAGTTGAGGGGTAGCAGTTGCAGCAGCTGCTTGAACTTATGTCAGAGAGGTGCATATAGGGGTCGTGGGATGGTCCCAGGCAGCGAGCTGCTGGAGGGTTGTGTGGGAGGTACAGCTCAAAGGATTCTGATAAGAAGCAGCGGCAGGAATTGATTCCAAAAATGGATGGGAAGGCTTGCGCAAAACTGGGAGATGGTATCGTGCTAGCAGTGTGCCAGGCAAGAATGGCACAGATGACATGGAGAGCAGAGTCTCTTCATATGAAAGTGCAGGGCATGTATCATGACGCTTGAATCCATTCCAAGCTGTGACTGAAACTCTCATTTGTCCCCATATGCGGGCCCTGCCACACCTTCCCTCTTGCATCAGTCTCGTCACTCAGCTCTACGGGTGCTGATCCAGTCAGACCCCAATAACTGGAGAGGCAGCCTTCGGACCCCCAGCGGCCTCAGCAGCAGCAGGCAGCAACCATTGGGGGAGCTTGTGAGCCCCGGGCCTGGGCGGGGGAGCTCTGGGGGGTCCCCGAGAACACCTACTTTTGGCCCGTTTTCACCAACTAAGGGTGGTGTGGGGATGAGCAGAGCTGCTAGTGGGGTACGGGTGAAGCAAGGGGTGTCACATGTGCTGTTGAAGAATGAACATGCAGGTGAGTCACCCGGAACTAGTGTGAGTTCTGAGTTCCATTGCATTGTGTCGACCATCTTTTTTTTAAGCGTTACAGCTGGCTCAGTCTAATGATTAGTTGGCTCCCTTATCTTCCATGCTCAAGTGCAAGCACAATTTTCTCTGGTCAGCAGCATTTGAGCTTCTCTTGATAGTGACAAGTATTGCTTTGACACGAAGTGCATCATAGACTTTGAGTTTGAAGACCTTCAGACCATCCCATACCTCCAGATGAGCAAGGCAGGCACAGCATGACTGCACAAAATGATTGCATTGTTGGATTGTGGTTTTGGTTTGTAACAGGTTGCTAGGCACCGAGTCTAATGTATTACCTGCATGTACTATGCTCTTCTCTATGCAGTGGCTGTTGCGCGAGGTGGTACAGTCACCCTAAGGTCTCGGAGCGCTGCAAGGTCTCCCCTCCACAACCAGGGTTTAAGTCGCCTTGCTGAGGCATGCCCTAAGGGCTCCCAGGACCTCCCAGGTACTCCCTCCTTTGCTGCTGCCTTCAATGAGGACCACAGAGACTCACGGTGTCATCCAGGGTCTGTTGTAGTGGGTGAGGATGAGTGTGAGGATTTGTCAGAGGGTCCAAGTGAGGATGAGGCTGGGATGGGTGATGGGGACAGGAATAAGGCGGCAAGAGAGGGAGGGAGGGGGAGGCCAAGGGCTGGGGACAGGGAGAAGGGAGATGCAGGGCTTGGTAGTAATGATGGGGATTGGGAGGCAGCGGAGAGTGGTTTGAGTAGAGGAGATGGGAAGGGGTCTGTTAGAGTGGAGGGAGGTGCTGGTGCTATGAAGCCGTTGGACAAAGCTGCTGGTTGTGGTGGAGGGGAGGTCTTACTTCAGGACCGGAAGGGAGGTGCAGGCAGGGGCAGAGGCTGCAGTGGGAAGGACGAGGTGGGCACTGGGGTCAACAGTGCAGGAGGCTTAGAGCAGGGTTTAGGTGCTGCTTCTGGCTTGGCTGATGGAGCTGCTGCTGTTTATGATGGTATGGCTGGAGCTGATGATGGTTTTCAGCAGACACGGCAAGGGGCTGGGTGTGGTGGGAGCAGAACGGAGGTTGCTGCACTAGGTTGCGCAGCAGGGAGTGGGTGGCCTGGGGACGGGGGATCCTCAGGAACCTCCCATGGGGTTGGGCGGCAAGACCTGGAGCACAGCGGCAGAGGACAGCAGCAGCAGGAACAGCAGAAGCAGCAGCATGTTGTAGGTAGTGGTGGACCCACCCCTAGGGGAGGGAGAACGCCGGATGACAGCCCAGGGAGAAGAAGGAGGAGTACCATGGAAATTGGCAGTACAGCAGCAGTAGATGGAGCAGTACATTCTCTTAGGCGCCGGGCGTCAGTGGGGCGGTACCAGGAGGGTGGGGATGGCAGTACAGCAGTGCCTGGAAATGACTGGCAGGAGCGACTAACAGCTGCTGCAAGTAGGAGAGCAAGCAGAGAGGTTGTGCCGGGTGCTCCTAAGGTGTTCTGTAGTGCTGGGGGTTTGATAGGGTGTTTTTCTAAGTATGAGAGGGGTACTGGAGAGGGGCTGCAGCAGGGTTTTAGTCAGCTCGGGGCTGAGGCTGTGTTTGCCAAGGCAGCAGGGAGGGGAAGTATGAGGTCGAGAGGGAGGGATGGGGAGAGAGGGGGTTGGGGTGAGGGTGGTTATGTGAGACCGGGTTCGTCAGTTGGAGGTTCGCATGAATGGGAAGGGGGGAATGTGGGGGCTGGGCATGCAGCTGGATCAGGAGAGGCAGCAGCAGAAGGGATGGGTCATAGGGAAACAAGTGGTGTGAGGAGTGCAGCAGGAGGCAGGCCAAGGAGGTCTAGTGCATCAGCTGCTGCTGCCGCTGATGGGACTTCTAGAGGGGGGGCTTTCAAAGGTGACTTGGGGCAGTGGATGCAAGATGGCAGCAGCAGCAGCAACCAAGCATATACTAGCGATGTGAATGTTCTACCAGCATGGAATGGTGATGCAGAAGCAGCAGCAAACGTAGCAGGCTACTGTCTTCTAGCAAAGGGCCCTTGTTATCTTGGTGGAGCAGATAGCAGTCTTACGGGTGGGTCAGAAAGGGTGTCATATCTAAAGGGCCCTGATCCTGGTGGGGGTCATTGCAATGGTCACACTAATGACCAGGTGGGTTACCCAGTGGGAGGGGCTGAAGGACCTGCTGCTGCCAGTGGTGGTGGTGGAGGGTGTCATGTGCAGACTGTTGCAGGTCCTGATGAGAAGGAGAGAACCTGGCAGCAGAAGCAGCAGCAGCAACAGCAAGAGGGGGATCCAACGCAGTGGAGGTTAAGCTACCATTGTATTGGAAGCACCCAACAGCAGCAACAGATGGGCAGCAGGCAGTCTATACGCTGCACTGGGGAGTGCTTCTGCAACTTCTCGGGCTCTGCTTTGCAGCAAGCAGGAGGAGGTGCAGTAGGAACAGCAGGGTTGGTTTCCGGGCAGCCACAGCAGCAGCAGCATTGGCGGATAAGTAGTGCAGGAGGTTGGGTTGTTGCTGGAAGCAGTGGGCAGGCTGGAACAGCAGCAGGAGCAGCAGCAGGAGGACGCGTGAAAGGTGTGCCTTGGCTTGTGGTTCAAGGGAAGTCGATTAGGTCCCTTCCATGGCCACAGCTAGTGCGTATGCTTACAGCAGCTGTGGAGAGGAGTGCAAGGAAGGAAGCTGCTGCTGCTGGCGGTACTGATCTTGCAGGAAAACAGCATCAGCAGGGAAAGGGACAAGGACTGGAACAGCAGGAGCGAGAGGAGCAGGAACAGCAGCAGTGGCACTATGGTAAAGCACAGTGGCATCAGCAACAGGGGTGGGAGCAGCAGTTGGTGCTTGTGGGGCGAGCTAGTGGGGTGGGAGTGTCTGTTGCGGGAGGAATAGGGGGCTGTGAAGGGGTAAGGAGGTCTGTGATGATGGGGAGAAGCTCTGCTCAAGGAGGGTCACTCGTTGTACCACATGCATGCGGTACGGATACAGCTGTACAACCACCACATGCTGCAGAAAGAGCAGTAGTGCCAGCAGCAGCTGGAACAAGGGTTATTCCTCTGATTCAGCCCCCATCAAATATCTCTGAGATGCCAATGGCGGGGCGTGCATCAGCAATGGCGGAAACTGGGCCAGGGGATTGGGGTTTGGGTAGCCATGAGATGGAAAGCAGCACCAGCAGAACCCAGCAGCAGCAGCAGCAGTGGACAAAGAAGAGGTCTGTACTCGCACGTGCTGCTTGGTTACGGAGCTGTCACAGGGTGTTAGCGGATAAAGGCTACAACCCTGAGTTTCTGGAGATGCAGCTAGGGGCAGTGCTGTTGGATGCTCTGAGCCCTAGGGGGCGTGTTTTAGAAAGCTCAGCTGACAAAACCAGAGGTTCAGGGGTTGTAGTTGCTGCTGGTCCTGTCATAAGTGCGGGAGTTTGCAGTGGGGGTGTTGCAGCTTTTCAGCAGGATGAGGTGGGAAGCTGTGCAGAAGCTGAAGCAGCGGGGGCTTATGCATGGTTTAACCAGTGGCTGCAGGGTGAGGGCTTGCTACCTACTGCAACAGGCGGGGAAGGTCTCTTGCTATCTCAGGCAGGCGCTGCAGTGACGACGGCGGATCCACAGGGCAGTGCTGGTTTAAACCCAGAAGCAGCTATGGCAGCAGCAGCAGCAGCTGGGAAGTGGATGTCAGAGGCAGCGGGACTGTCACAACAGCAGCAGCAGAAGCTTGTAGTAGTTGCTGGCAGTAGCGCCAACGGTGGGGGCTGTGGCAGCAGCAACAGCAGGCCTAGCCGAAGGAGCCAGGATCACGTGTACCGAGTGATGTGGGGTCCTAGCACTGAGGTTGCGGTGAGGTTGAAAGCGAGTAGAGGGGAGGAGGTGGGGATGTGTAGGGGTCAGGGGTGTGTGCTGAACAGGTCACCATCGCCTGATAGATGCATGGGGCATCAAGGCATGGCTATGCATCTGCATCCACACAGCAGGCAGCAGCAGCGGATTGAGCAGCAGCCGCAGCAGCAAGTGGGGTGTGTGGATGGGGTCCAATCACCTCAGCAGCAGCAGCGGGAAGCAGGCCAGAGGGAGCAACACCGGCAGTGGGATGCACAGGTTCAGCAGCAGCAACAACAAGAGGAGCACCTTGCCAGCCACCTCCAGCAGCATGAACAGTTCCATGAGCTGTGGCAGGAGCAGCAACAGCAGCAGTTGGTGTTACCATTGCTGCCTGGGGTTAGGGGCAGAGCTTTGGTTGGGACTGTGAAAGGGAAGCTTCAACAAGCGAGCGGCGGCAGCAGTTCGGGCGGTGACTCGACCTCGAAGGGGTTGAATCTAATTAGCAATGACGGCAGCAGCTCTGGAGGTTGCAAGGTGGTGCATGGTTGTAGGGCTGGGAGATTTAGGGCTGCATCTGAAGGGGGCCCTGGTGGGGGCAGTAGCGGCGGTGATAGTGGTGGTAGCGTCACCACTACTGCTGCTACTGCTGCTGGTAACCTCGGAAGTACCAGCTGCATCGCACAGCAGGATGGCAGTAGCAGCAGGGCTACCTGTACTAGGAGGAATCCTGCTGGCAGAGGCCCATCCTTTGTTGGTGACCCTGGAGGGTTACTTGTAGTGAGTACCAGCGGACAAGGGACAAGGGCGGCAACAGGCAGTAGGGGTAGCGGTTGTGGCAGGGGTTTATGTCAGCCTGGGAGGCTTACAGGACTAGATTGCAGTGGTAGTGTTACAGGAGGTCTTTGCCCTGGGGTTGGTGTCCCTGGAAGTTCTAAAAAGACACGCACAGTCCAGAGCAGGGTGACAGCAGATCAGCTAATTGTTAGTAGTAGCAGCGGCGGCAGGGGAGGGGTTGGTGAGCAGGCACTACTAGGGAGCTGGACTGGGGCCAGTGCTAGTGCTTCTGGTTTGGCTTTGCCGACGGTATTGCCTCAGTTGCCGAGGCGGAACACTACGTGCGGCAGTGCTGAGATGCTACCTTAAATTTTTGTTTGTTTGTTTTACGGCCACTGATGGAGCAGCCAAAGCAGGGGGAGTAATGCAGGCAGAAGCAGGAGCATGTCAGTGTTCAGTAGCAAATTAATCGGTAGTGTGCTGTACTTATGGATCTTGGTATGTTGTTGGGAGTGCAAGGGAGCTCGGTCCAAATCGCTCTGGCAACGGTCTGGGCTGTTGAGCTGGGACTAGGGGCAATGTCAAGTGTACTTTGTCAACTGTATGGTTTGGAACTAAGCATGTTTGGGCCACTTCCTGTAGCCTCGTCATTGAGGAACTTCTGTATGTGTATATGAACAAACCGGGGATGTGTTGAAAAGACTATGCTGGAGGACTGCACCATGTTTGACTGTAAAGGGAAAGGTAGAAAGTGATAATCACTGATGATATTGTGTTACTGCATCGCAGGAAGAAGGCCTACGTCGCAATTGCTCCCATGCTCCTCATGTGAGCGCGTTCTGGTCTATGTCAGGCATTAAGCGCCACATCCGCACCAATGACAGCGGAGCTTTTGATGCTGGCAGGTTAAAGTAGCTCGGGCGGGCTGGCAAGGAGCTTTCAGGTGGATCTATAACGTATGTGTGAGCCTGTGGGCTCATGTGCATTTCTTGTAGGCAACCTAGCACTCTAGCAGCCCCCGCGGTCTCAACCGTTTTCCGGCCGAGTGAGTGTTCACGGTCACTGACCGTGAAACTGGACAGCACTTGAATGCGAGATTGCTTCATGTGCACTGTATTTGAGCGAGCATCTACGAGGCATGCAGACTCATTCAAAACAACGTTGTGCCGCGGATAGTCCGAGAGTAGTCTGCAGCTCCCCAGTTGGTCGTTCACTGCCCAGAGAAAAATTAACTGGAATGGCTGAGCCCTTCAAGCCTCTTCTGGACTGGCCTGCAACCATACTTGGCGATACTGAGCCGCAGCCATCTGCAGTGAGCAAGCCCAATGTTAGGGTCGCACTGCGATGGGTGGTTATATCCATCCTCCTGGGAGTGCTTGTTGGCCTTGTTGCGTGGTCATACGGCACGTCATCAGCCTTGTCCAGCAGTGTTTACGTGGAACGACAGTTTAATCCCACGTTGAAAGCCATCACATCATGGGAGAAGAACAACAACACTTGCTCATGTGAGTTTTCGCACGATGCGTCGGAATCCCTCACAATAACACAAAGCAGTGGACTGGGTTGGCAATCATGCGAGATCTGTCAGTCGGATCATCGTCAACTGGCAATCCATATCGGGCCTAGCTACCATCAGGATCTACTTGGCTAACTGAACACCTGGCCAGCTGGCATCGTGCTCAACCTGTTATTAACATGGGGCGTCGATCGCGCCAGATCCAATCAGGAATATCTAGCCACACCTGAGCATTATGTAAGAGTAGTGACAGCATGACTTTATGCTGTTTGTAAATGCTTACATTGGAACGAACCACCTGCCCTGTCATTCCCAAACCCTCCATGCAGGCCCTTGCTCTCAATTCAGACAAACCATCGACTGGAGAACCATTGTCAATGCCTCTGTGTGGGAAATCTTCAACCAGATGTCCCAGCCCCATCGTGACAGCAATAGTCCCCCTTGGCTCGCCTTCTGCACAAACTACATATTTGTAGGCCATGACAATGAAAGCTCTGACCCAGATGCTGAATGCCGGCAAGTCCATGTACCAGCTGAAAACACCCCAGATACGGATGGCCTAGTGAACATCAGTGCTGCATACCCAGGCAGTATGCTTCAGACCCCAACATGCAGGGCTATTTCAGCAAGTCTGGAGCACCTTAACAGCACTGGATTACCCAGCTCCCAACTTCTTACCCAGGCTGGACTCAAGAGGGCAGCAGAAGCAGCAACACAAGGTATGTCACTGCTAGAGAATTGCCAAGGGAAGAGAGGAGGCTCCTGAAAAAATGGTGATTAGTGGCCCATGGCAGGGCACCAGGGCTATGCAATGGGTGTCTATTTTGGCTCAGCATGTCTGCCCTCCCACCAAAGAGTACAAAGCTCTTAACTATGAATGATAGCAGTACTGGGTTACTCCAAATGCTCCGACTCAGGATAAAATCTGAAAGGCAATAGAAGCACAAGCAGTAGCACAAGGCAGCCATGGCAAGGAGCAACTGGGCTCTGGCTTTTTGTGGGTGGCTCAAGGGTCCTTGCAAATCTTATGATCCTAAGGTTCGCAAAAATGCAGAAGCTGTGCAGGAAGATTGGTCAAGGGTACCAACAGGGAACACATACTTGGTATTTTTCGGTCCTCTTGTGATCCGTCTCCTGCTTCTGCTGCTTGGGCAGCATGTTGCCTGCTACAGCTACCACCTGCCCGCTTTGGCTGCAAGTCATAATGACCATGAGTAAGACAGATCCAAAAGACCACAAAGTTGTCAAGCTGCCCCGCTGCTTCGAGAACTTTTTGCCCCTTCTTTGTGAAAACCGATATGCCTGGCTACAGCTTTGCTGCCCCATGCATGCCAGTGGGTTTGCCAAATGGAGGTTCACAACCTAAGGGTGCTACCTGTTCCTAATATAGCCCATACAGGTAAGGGCGCTACCTTGTGCTCCTGGATGTTTCAAGCATGTGGATATTTCAGGTGGTTTGTCTTAACTGCTGGCCCTTACGTAACAGCCTGAGGCCTGGTTCCACCTCACTGTTTAATCAACAGGTCCTATGGCAACTTTCGCTACTATGGCATAGTCATTAACTGTGTCAAAACCTCAAGCATCTCTATGTTTTCTTACAGGGACTGTTACCTCAGCAAGTGCCCAAGTCAAGAGCATAATGATGACTTTATGGAGCCTCAACTTTGACCACACTGCAGGCAGCGATGAATTCAACGATGCTTGGAACGCTTTCTACAGCTACCATGAATGCAGTGACGGCAACAAAGGCAACGGCACTTGCGCTACCGAAAAGTGCCTTTTAACTTGGTTCGAGAAAAACGCCCCTGGACTGTCACCAAACTATGAGGAGTATTTTAATGGGTGCAAGCCTGAGTTCTGCGACGTGGTTTATATGAAGTCAGTGGTAACACGTGTTGTGGAGCTGCTATCCACTATGGGTGGCCTATGGAACCCCTTGTTTCTAGGAGCTGTGCTAATATGGAAGGCTTTGGCCATGCTGCCATGCCTAGCTGTAGCAGCAGTGGCAGTTGCAAAGCCAGCAGCAAGCAATATGGCCCAAGCTCCAGTTTAACCTTAGTGCGCTTTACAAGACAGGTCACATATAGCCCCAGAAGTACAGCAGCGACCTACAGCTGCTAGGGGCCGGCCCAGCCAATGCCCAAACTCCAGCATGATCAACGCATCCCTACAGATGACGGGCTCAGGGCAGCCAGTGATGGTAATGGTGATAATGGTGGCCAATGACGGCAGAGCCATTTACCAGAGCACCAGCGCACCAAATGGCCCTGTGCCCAAACTTGGGCGCTGGTGGGTGCAGCACCACCATAAGGAGCCAACTTAGCTTGCAACGGCATACCCAAACTTCATGTGCAAGAGTCTCACATGGGTTGCCACCAGTCATGTACTATTGCTCTGGTACTGATTACGAGTCGTCCCCACCACCCGTTTTCATTCAAGACCCAATACACATCAGTGAAGAGTAGCCCAAGTATGAAAGCAGGATAGTGCCTGCCTACACTGGGAGTTCCAGTGACCCCAGTAAAGGCGGTATGCTCTCATCGTATCTGGCTGCATGTCGAAGACAACAGGTATTCTGTTGCAATTCAATGGTTTTTTCTGCAGCTTGAGCTTGCGGGGCCTATGGCAATCTGTCCTATGACATGTCATATCATGTAGTACGGTATTTTCAATGTGATGCTGATGTTAGGAGCTATTGACATGCTGCCATGCCGTTAGCTTCCCAAATGACACCTCCCCTGCCCTTCTGTCAGGTGGGGGTGAGCGTCTAACATATTTGATTGATTTACTGTCTGACTGGCTTGGCATAACAATAGCATGGGACCGTGAAATCCCCTGTGTGTATTTGCACAGCTGTTGTATTAATCAAGTAGATCATGTTTGGTTTTTATATATGTGTCGTGCCGCTCACTCTTTCGCACTTAGGTGAACACATGATGCAACACCATTTTCATGGTGCCGTGTATCTATAAAACACCTCACTTAGTGCCCTGATCTCAGCAGGACGCACATTTTACAGGGTTCTCATGACCTTTGGGTGGTCCAGGCATATAGTTCATATGCGCAATCATATCATGGCATCGGAACTAATGAAGTATTCTTAGGGCTAGCTCCCTGTTTCCCAGGCCCTTTAGCCCGGCAATTTTGGCAGACATCCACTGCCCCCCCCCCCCCCCCTTCCAGTGGTTATTGCAGACCATTACTAGACTGTACCAACTGTACAGGCTTTTATCACAAGCATGGCTGAGGTTATAAGATGCCAAAGTTGTAGGAGGCCAATGGCAGGAATACCTCCAGGTCAAGACTGAGCAGAGGACTTGGAACTGACTGAGAGCGTCCGAATAATGCATGCATTATGATAGATGCTCCTGTTTTGTTTGAATTTCTTGGTGTGCTGGTATGGTTGAGCCCTAGTGGGCCAGCATGCTACAGGCACCCACATAGACAAGGTCGTGTGACTTTAGGTGATTTACGTTAGGGTGGGATCAGGCATGTATGGCTGACTTTTCAGGATGTTAACCTACATACAGTCAACTGTGGGCTCATTAGAGGAGAACATTTTTGGAAGGGACCGTGTGTTACTTGTGGTCTTCCTAAAGGGCAGATGCTTTCCCGCAGCCTGTCGTGCCACACTGGCCATGTTTATGGTTTATAGTAGAAGACTCAGCCAACAGCCTCCTGGTTTGGGCTTGGTCCGTCTGGGTTTGGCTGTCTCTGTGTTGGTGTTCTGGGTGTGCACCCTCGTGTTGTGGGGCTTCTGGGCCTGTTTTGGCCGTGTTGGGTTTTGTGTGGCTTGATTTGTGTTCTGCCTGCCTTTGCGCCTTTGCGCTTTCCCTCAATATGGCTTAAACCAGTAAGTGGTGGTCCCACCCCCTAGTAGTGGTTCAAACAAACAAACAAAAAATTTAAGGTGCGGCAACCGCAAAGGGCTGCTAGGTCGAAACGACCAAACACACCATCGGATGGGTCCAAAAACAATGGAATCCATACCACCAAGCAAGAGGAATACCCAAGCAGACATCCAACTACGGACACGGCAAACAAATCACCAGCAGGAGACTGATGGGTGTATCCAAATCAAACACAATCCAGAGCACCAACCAAGCAGGATGTCCAGTAAGTCCACCGCATATGTACCACCCAAGACGGCCAGCACACCAACCAAGGCGAATACCCAAACATGTAGCTATCTAGACTTCAACCAGTTCCTCATCAGACGAATCACTAGGAACATCTGTCTCCGACTCCGAATCAAACAGATCCAAATATTGACCTGCCGGGAGCAAGATATCCGGTAAGTCCACCACATCAGTACCACCGGACTGATGGCAGTACCAACAGACACGAACACACAAGGCCACATACTTGACCAAGGCCGAGAGAGGGACACAGCCAGTGGCTGACAGTGCCCAGAAATCAGCATACCTGAGCGAGGACAACGCGGCCACGGGGGGAACCACAGCTGCCAGAAACAAATCTCTAGCCTCAACAATTGTGGGGTGTTCACACATGAACAAACAATGCGCCTCATCATCAACTACTGTGGAGCTACACCGCAAACATGTGCGTTGAGAATGCGGAAGGAGGGGCGGAAGCCAACGCCCAGTATGGATACGCAAATGATGGCAACCAAGACGAAAACGCAAGAAACGTACCAACACACCATGAGACAGTCGACATGAGTAAAAAGAAGGGACAACGCCCAAAACATGTGTACCAACAACCCTGAAATACAGACCAGTACGGGACCCAGGACCATTGACAACCTGGGACAGACGCTGAATGTGCTCAGTGTACCGAGTATGCAATGCCTCATCAATGCCATCAATATCCAAAGGCAGGCAAGCTCGCAAGGTGCGAGTAAGACCACCTTCACGGGGCAAAAGGATCCGTAGCACCTGAAAAAGAGCCCCCACAAAGTTATGGGCACGGGAGCGAGTGGAGAGAGCATCATCAATGTTCTGTTGCAGAGCACTTCGATACACTGAAGCAGCATCCAACTCAACAAGGCAGTTATAAAAACGAACAGCACGCCGAACATAGCAATGCACAAGAGGTTCAGATCCAAGCTCATGCCCTTCAACCGCTATTGGTGGTCCCTCTGCTGCCTAGCGAGTGCACGACAATGTGCTCCAATTGACTAGTTTGATCAATACCGATACAATACAATAACCGAGGTATGTCCTCTATAGTGGCCCATGAAAGGGTTGCTTGTTGCAACCTAGGTCCTGCACATGGCGGTCACGTGATGGGAAAACAAGGATGATGGGTATGCGTATCCTGGAATCTACGCACAGCGGGCTGACCACATCATCGGCGTGCGTTCCCATGTTAGCGTGGGAACTGGCCGCTTTCCTTCTGGTCCCAAGGAAAAATCATAGGAACCGGGCATCGGGGTCAATGCCCCTCACCGCGGCGGCACTGCAAGAGGTCCCTATGAGGCGCTCAATCTTAGCACATTCGATTTGGTTTAACTGACTCTAACGAGGCCCCCGCAGGCACTAAGTGGGCTATAAAGACAGCTTATGTGAGCATCCATGCTTTCAGTATGCCAAGTACATGTTTCAGCATGTACATGTTTAAGAATGGTGATCCGAAGCGATTACCGGCCTGCACGCCCCTGCGAATAGATTGCAGCCAAACCACCTGGTACCATAAACTGAAACACGAAAGAGCCCCCATGGCAATTCCATGCTTATATGACGACTAAACATCAAGGGGTCGGTCTGAATACCAATGGAGACACATCAGGTACTCCCGACAGCCTTTTCCTTTTATTGCTATTGCCAGCACCCCCTGTACCCTGCTGAACAGCACTATCTCCACCACCTATGGCTGTACCTGCTGCTGCTGTTGCGCCTGAAGCACCAGCTGGCTGTTGAGCACCTGTCTCTAAACCACCAGCATCAGTTTCCATGGGGTCTGGTAAACACCCAGCAGCTAGCGCTTCTTCGTTCGCTGGCGTGGTCTCTACTGCTGCTGCTGCCACACCCACTGTCGACCCTCCAGGAGGTGTAGCTGCTGCTGCTACTGCTGCTGCCCCACCTGCTGCTGCCTCCTCCGATCCCGCTACTTCGTCTGCTGGCCTCTTACACCCACTGCTGCTGCTTGCTCCTGCTGCTTTGACGTTGCCATAAGGCTCCTGCATCTGCCTGCCATCTGAGCAGCTCACATCCATGTGAACAGGTGTGGCTTGTTCATCCCCCTTCACCTCTTCTGCCTCCTCCTCCTCCTGCTGCTGCTGCTGCTTGCCTGCCTCCTGCACTTCTGGCTCCTCCGATGCCTCCTCATAGGATGGCTTGTACTCCCACCTTTGGAACAGCAAGAGCAAGAAGAAGTTTGCACTCTTGAGTATCTGGGATCAATCTAGCGACGGTTAAGAAGCTCAAGCAGTCCTGAGCAGACCACAGAATGCGAATGACGTAGCGCAGTATCGTCCAGCAGGGATATCATATCCAAACCTGCTGAACTGTGGAATGCAGGAGCTCCTTCTGGACCATAACGGACCCGCAGAAAATCAGTTTACAGAGACATAAGAATATCTTACACCTGGCCGCATTGGCCATGGCCAGAAAGGAACACATAACAAAATCTATCCGCCTGATATCTCAGCACAGTGAGCTAAAAACATCTCACAGTTCATAGCTAAATGTGCTCCAGTATGCCCTTGATAAAATTGCACGTCAGGCACCTGACTGACACTCACCAGACCAGCTACAAAGAAATGATCATATCTTCAGTACATGGTTTCAAATGCAATACAGCGCTTTGGCCTTCCGGCCCCCCCCCACCTTCTGCAGCCTCTTGGCAGGCCACCAATCCACCGTATGCTCTCCAAAAACATCTGAATGCCCTGATTATGAATCTGGTATGAAGATGGCATCACCTGAAATGAAACCGCTCCCCACTATGGCCAGGAGGTTTTACTGTGTGCTTTAAGGACTCAACAGTGACGGAACTTGCGGAGTGATTGGTGCAAGACGACCACAAATATCAATCATATGTCTTCCAAACCCATATGAGTAGCATGTGCAGGCCTCACCTGAAAATGTAGCCGCTCCCCACCACGGCCAGGAGGTGACGGCAATCTTCTGACAGCCCACAGGCACGCACAGGCCCCGACACCCTGATGGCTTCTTGCCTGGCCAGCTGCTTGCCTGTGGTGGTGTCGTACACATAGGTGGTGCTGTGCAGATTGCCTGACAGGATGTAACGGCAGGGCAATGCTTCAGTATGCGCTGCTCAGAAATATGATGTGTACAAACGCTTTGTGACGTTAGGCCTTGTAAATTTGGGATGATTCGGCTGGGACTACCCATTTCAGGGCCAGTGGATCTTTCTTCTTTTTTACGAGTCTATATGGTACCATGCAAATAAAGTGCTGTAATGCCTGGTCCATCTCTAGATGGCAAGTACTACATGTAGAAACCCTTAGACTGCATGGCGGGTGGGCATGATGTTGGCAGGACCCCTGAGCAAACCCTGGGCTGTTTTACATGGGATTTGAGACATAGAGTGTCCATGCAAGTAGGGCTGCTGTCTGCTGGCAATTACCCACATACTGTCATATGCAGGATAAGAAGCTGGCATAGACATTGGCGTGGCACTGGCCATGCAATGACCAACAAACCAACTTGTCGAAAGACGTTTCACATGTTCACCTACATGTTCTGGCAAGGCCCGTCGTTACAACCTTGTGCATAGTGGATGTTGCCACCGGCCGGATTGGACATGTTAAATCCTATGGCAGCATCCGCATGATGCGACAAGTTCACAGTCAAGAGACATGTGCATACCAAGCAACTGCCTTAGAAGTGCCTGTTGGCTGTACCACCATCGTACCTACGCAAACCATCTGGCCATCTCTTGTGTGGCTGAATCGGCACCTGCCCGAGTGATTTGCTGTTGCTGGATTGCTCCCAGGCACCTTCCAAGTAGACACAGCTACCCCCTCTCCCACATCAATCACAGCCATGCGCCCCTCACATGTCTTGACTGCTAGGAGACGGTCTGCACACAAGAAAAAAATCCCCTTTGATCAGCAGACTGTACACTCTTTCTGGATAGAGACTGACCATGAGGTATCAGTAACCAATGTGCCTTTTTTGCTAAAGGTACAATGCATTATGTACACTGTTACAGAACAGGAGGAAGTTGCAAGGAGAGAACATTTTAGACATTGCAATCCAGTCAGGGTTTACAGGGCAGGGTATAACATAGTGGTAGGTCTTACCCCAGGTGCAGCTGAAGAGCTTCCTGTGCTGCTGCCGCACAACTCCCATTTGGTACGTGAAGCACATGGGTGATAGCATAGGTAGAAGTGCAACCCGTGTCACAGTCCTTGCATATTAGCAGCACCAGTGACAAGTGCTGAAACAATAAGTATGCAATCCAAGGCCATAAGTGGGTCAAGGCCCTACTGCCTTATCAAAATCATGGAAGTAAAAAAGCCATTTCGTGTCATTGAGGCCTAGGAGTACAACACAAACACACTCTGGTGCCCAGTACATTTATGCATCCCAGCAGTTCAGGGCTCATGCAACCACTGCTGCTCCCATTTCACCCATGCTATCCATCCCCCCCCCCCCCAAATAAACAAGAGTATGGTGTGTAGCAGGGCCCTTCACCCTCTCTTCTGATGGCTAATTTAGGGTTTAGGGTATTAACTAAACCCTAAACCCTACCATAAGCTGTCAGAACAGGTCCTGCAAGATTATAGGACCCCATTTATTGGTTTGAACATCCCGCCCCCCCTTCCAATGAGCTATGCCGGAGGGGCCCCAATCACCTGTGAGGAAGCTCATGCAGTCAATGCTGCTGCCATCCAACGCAGGCCAGTCAACCACACACTTGGTAATGTTTGACTCCAACTGCAGTTGACCAGACCTGACACCACCTCCACTAGCTGCTGCTGCTCTGCCGGCCACGGCTGCGCCATTGTTGACAGTGGGGCTGCTACTGCCATTGTCCCCAGTGGCTGCTACAGCATAAGTAGGTGGCTGAAGTTGCCATCTGGAGAGCTTGCCATTCTTTGCTGCTGTCAACAAGTAAGCGCCTGAAGGGTGCAACGCCTGTGCAGAAGATGCAGGGAGGAACACAACCAGAAGATCAGCAGGCAATGTCAAAAACATATGCAAGCCTTCTTGGAGGCAGACTGAAGGCAGGAAGCAACTGTTGGGAATTGATATGCATAAATCAAAAGTAGCACCTAGGAGCTGACTAGCTGCCTCAAGCAAGGGTCTCCCTTGTTGGCAGCACATTCACATGGTCAAGTAGGGTAGAGGACATGTGTGGTGTAGAGTACAACTAGCACCCAGTACCAATCAGGTGGTTGTTCATTGCCACAAGGGCACTACCTCATAAGGGCTGCACAAGCTGCCTGCCACAAGATCGCCTCGTCAAATGGGCAGTGATGCATTATGCAGGTTTCAACACAGCCATGTTTACAAGATGAAGGTAGTTAATCAGGTTCTCCCCTGTAGGAGCGATAAACCATGATCCTTGCCTGTGAACCAAAAAGCCACTGCAGTCTCTGCTCCAAACCCATTGATCACTTTTGCCCATGCGCACCACCATACCACAATCAACGACAGGCATTGCTCTTGTCATTCGAAGTCGTCCGAAAGAACGGGATCAGCTCTAGAAGCTTAATATACTGCTTGTTCTAGTTTGGTATAGACAAGGGCTATACCAGGGGCTTACCATGCTGAAGGCATCGGAAGGGAAGCTCCTCAAGCAAGACTGGGTCACAACATCCCATAGCAAGATCCTGCCGTCCTTGCCCAGGCTAACCAAGAGCCCAGGGCAGCCGGCTGCTGCTGCTAAGTCCACCACTGAGCCTGCCGCTGCATAGCAAACAAACAAACATTCAAGGTGTGGCAATCGCAAGAGGGGTGCTAGGTCGAACCGATCCACCACACTACATAGTTGATGAACATAGCTGGTTAGCAGAGGTTGCTTGCAAAAGGAAGCTAATACCGTAACTGCAGTTGTTTAGGTTCACCCAAAGGACTGGCATTGTTTTTGCTGCTACTGCCGGTGCAAGAAGCAGACAGTTTAGGATAAGGATCACATGCTTCCGCTAGGGTATGATACAAGACCCCCATGGGTACTGTGGCCTATTCACGTTGCAAACCGGCAACGAAAGAAGGCGGCTCATCCTAAGACTGATGTCGATGGTGCCTGCATAATGTTGCCAGCGGCGGAAAGGGTCTTCCAAGGATCTCTCCATATGCTCAAGGGATTAGTGCGAAACAACCTTCATTAACTTCAGCACAAGCCAAAGGCATCATCAGATGACTTGATCTAAGCCAAATATGGATGCCAGTCCCACTGACAAGCCCTTGGAGATGCAAAAAAAGCTGATGTTTCTGAGGCATAAGGATGTTGGGGCTAACGATGGTAATCACTCACAAGGCATACCAGCTGCACATTTGCTGGTGCTCTTTGCACTGCATGTCTAACAATACCCTGAGATTGACTACCTCACAGCACTGGCTGCGTTGAATCTTCCGCTGGTTCTGTACCCCTTGCAGACTTGCAGCTGTGAGATGAATGCCAGTTGAATATTTACTGCGACAGCATGGCCGTGGCTGCTGTTTACCAGCCTCTTCCCTGACCAGCCCTCATGAATTGACCGTTTGTTAAAATTAACCACTGCACAGCCCTCTGGGCCGTACAGCACCCAGGCATGACTCCAACCAGTTTGCAATGGGTGTGGGTGAAAGATTGAGAGAGACAGCGACACAGAGAGCTGCTGAAATCACGAGAGGCTGAGACAAGCAGTCGAAATGCTAAATTGAATTGATGGTTCCAGAGACTTACCGGGCAGCCGGGCTAACTCCTGCGCTTCTGCCACACTGATGACGGAGATGCAGGGGTCCTTGCCTGCAATGGCCTGCAGCACATACATAACACATTGCACAGCTCAGCAGCCGGATGGCCTTGGCAAATCTAAACCCCCAGCCATGCCATGGGAGCTACTGACTTCTTCAGCTCCCTTATCATATTCAGGCTCATCCTTATGCTGCAGGCCCTTCCTTGAGCGGTGTTGTCATAGTACAGGGGTTGCTTGTGTGTGCATCTGATCCAGCTTGCACACGTGCAACCTTCTGGGCCTGCCCAGTCTTAGGATTGTGCCACCTGCTGACTGAGTTGAATGCATGGTCTGGAACAGTGCCCGTTACCTGTGACAAAGTGCTTGCAGTATTGTCACAAACACACATGGGGCACTACCCTTGCCATGGTGGTACTGCACGAGATCCATGGAGCCTTTGCAGGCACTGCTCAGGCTGATGCACTTGTGCTTTTAGGGCCACACAAACAGGAGATTAAACTGGGGAGGCCTAACATAGCAAGTGAAGTTGCTCACAGGTTGCAAAGCCGTGTTGACCATCAAACTAGGAGACGCTTGATGCTGTGGTCGTCACTTACTAGGGCCGCATCACCAAATGGGTGTCGTGTCCATCCTGCTGTTGGCAGCCAGCAGCATGCTTGGTATTCCTATCATGTAGAAGCAGGAAAACATGTTTTTGAATAGACATATTTCTATAGTGTAGAAACAGGAGAGCATGTATTGGAGCGGAGGAGCAGCATGCAATAACCTCAGTATCACCTTCTGAACAAGGCAAGTGAGCAACTGGTGCATGTCAAAGGCAGAATGAAGGCTAGGGCTCTGCTGCTATTTCATTAGCCACCAAGCAGGCGAAGCTACTTGTTGAAGAATCTAGTAAGTGCATAGCTAGACTCGGCATTGATAGGCTTTCATGAATTGCTAGAGTGCATTCTGATGGCATGCCAGTTGTTGTTGCTCCACCCTGCAACTCATGTGACAGCTTAATACTGGAGATATGCAGTCCTGGTTGCATTAACGCAGCTGCGTCTGCTGATATCGTGCCTAGAGTTATCCACATAATGAGCCACTACCTGAAGGGGTTTGCTTGGTTCCTGGTTGGCCACATGTTGCAGCACCACACTCAGGTGATCTCCCATGTGCAGATCATCATAGACAGTAGCCTGTGGCCGGTATTGCTGTTAGCAAGTGGCAACAGAAGGTTCTCACACCACTACAGAACCGGACCTGGTCTCTGCCAACTGTGGCGAATAAGTTTCGGCAGTCGGCATTTGCCAAGTTGAAGCACAGGTGCTGGACCTCTGAGCAGTGGTTTTCCTACATCGATGCCAGAGAGTTGGCACTATCTGTGCAGCATATCATCCTCGAGAGGCGAATGCAGTAGGAATCACCTTGACGACTGCTTTCAATTTCAGGTTGGACAACGCATGTTGTCGGAAACCCTGAAACCCGCCATGCGCTTTCTCTTGAGCCTCAAGCACTCCCCATAGGCCCACATCCTCACAGTTCATATCAAAGTTCTTTAAAAGCTGCCACTGCTGCTCTTAGTCTGGAAGGACTCTTCCGGCCACATGCAGACCACGTCTATCCGAGTGACGACCGCACCTACTCCCAAAAGAGGCCTAACTGCACACTTTGCATCTTTGAGGATGTTTGTTAGTCTCAGTGCAACCAAGAAAGCTTGATAGCTAGCGCACAACCCTCAAGTGACAATCTACTGCCCAGTGACACCTTTCAAATGCCACTCCTAAAAAGGTTAGGGTTCCGGTGCCTTTACCCTAGTTAGGAGTGTTAGTGACTCCTAAAAAGGATTGCCATTTTCACAGTTCCTCGCATTCATTATGATACCACATCAAAGCCGTGACGGACAGTCAATGCAACAGAAAATGATGTTCTTCTCCAGACTCCCTTAAATGCAGCCGTTCATGTCGTTACATGTTTTTTGGCCACTTGCGCATGTAGGTGCACGACAAGGCTACTACACCGTCTGCTAAGTATACTAGTGTGAGAGACATTGACCTAATACCAGGAAAGCACCTATAAACGGCCTGAGGTATCGCTCGCTCGGTCTAGGGCATCTGGGTGCAGCGAACAAGCACGGCAGACCTCGAGAGGGGTTCTCATTGCAAACACCAGTAGCGGCCCTGCTGCTGTTGTGCTTGCTTTAAAGGGCAGCAAACATAGGGCAGCGTACGGGCCCGGAAGCACGACATTACAGCAGCACAAGCTTGGCTTACAACCCAGAGCAGCTGGCTGAGTCTGGCCCCTCCACACATGCTTCGTGCGAGAGCATGGAGCAATAATCGCTGGGGGACTCTTTCACGGGATCGCCAAGCTGGACCCCGGGTACGGCAATCCCCAGGGTTTCGATCCCACGGCAGCTGGCAACCTTATACCGATAGCAGGGAACGGGGGTCCACCACGGCTGTTCCACCCCCCACCTGGTCTGCCTGTCCTCCACCAACCAGCCACTGACCCGGCAGCAGCTCAGTTAATGAACTCGGACGGACTCCAGGCAGTGGCCGGCCCAGTGGTCAACCTTCATGCAGTCGCTCCACATGGCCACGACCAGACGCTGCAGGCCCTCCTCGATCGATTGGCGCAGCTGGAGCACTACAAGAACCACTTGGAACATGAAAACCGGCAGATGCACCAGCAGCTGCAGGTTCTTTCCGGTTTTCTCAACGTGGTATCGACGTCTGTCCGGACCACCGAGAACATGCTGTTCCCAGCTCCCGAAATCAGCCTCGAGGCTTCCCAGGCCTTGAATGGGCCCCCTCCTAGCGCAGCCCAGACGCCCACAGCAGCAGCCAGACGCAAGTCTACGACAGTGTTGGACGATTCTAACATCAAGCGTGTGAAACTTGAGGGGGCTCAAGCAGCTCTAGCTACAGCTCTGAACTACATCCAGCACCTCTCCTCAAATGTGTCCCTCCGGTTGACCAAGGTCAAGGGCAAGAGTGCTCTGCATGCAGACCCCATCACCATATATCGCATTGAGCTGTCACGCAGTGGTCAGTTTGAGAAGTACCTCTTCCTCCCCAATGATGCCATTCCAGCATATGGGGTGCGCTCATGGCAGCACAGGGAAGCAATCCCTCAAGAAGTGATAAAAATGGTAAGCAGCAGCTTCAGCTAAGGCAGGGGATCCAGCAGCTTGGTAGCAGGCAAGACCTACTTGTAGCAGCAACAATGAATGGCAGCCAGCAGCAGCATTTCGTGCTCACGCACCCTGGCTGCAGGATTGTTGTATGCTCCATCACCACATCTCTGTAGATAGGGCAGGTCATTGACATGCATCTTCATATCATTTGAGGCTCGCTGGCAATAGCAATGGTAGTTTAGTGAATTTTGGTGATCCTCGTATTTGTCTGACAGTTCCAAGTATCCTCTTGCTCCCCTACTGATCTCTCAGTTGCTCGTTGACAAATGCAAGTGGGCAAAGTATCTGTCAGATTCAAGTATCCAGTTGCTCCCTCTTTGTCTGTCATTTGCAAGTATCCAGTTTCCTAAACGTGCTTCTCCTTGCTTCTTCGCCCTCTCCCCAGGTTGAGAACTGCCTCACCACCAAGGCTGTAGCGTCTGAGCAGTACACAGAGGAGATGCGTGTGATGAAGAGCATGATGCTGCAGCAGTGCCCCCACCTAACACGCTGGGGCCTGGGCAGCAATAAAGTGCGCCTAGTGACCAAGGCGGGGCTCAAAGACTTGGTGGGCCGGATACACAGGACCATGCAGAAGCACAGCAGCCTCACCCTGCCCAAGATGTAAGTATCATGCTGTATGCTCCTGGGATGTTGGGTACACCCTGCACTGTAGGTCTTCTGGATGTTGAGTAGGTAACATGCTAAAGTGGTACTTCTGCATCTGCATATGGTATGGTTTTGCAAGAGACTGGTGCTTGTAGCATGCTGTGGTCTGGGTTATTTGGCGGCCTTGACATCTTCTGCACCTCTGGCAGGCTTTAGATTCTTGAGTTTGGGTACATGTCGAATCCTCTTGCTACGGCATGGTGTAACAACTCCGTACTTTGGGACAGAAAGAATAGGAGTGGGTATTGCAGGGTGCACAACAGTACAAGTATTTGGGGGCACAGAGCTCACGCCAAAAAGCTTCTGCTCACAACCAGCCCCCGTTGTGGCTAGAGAAGAGTCTTGAACTGGAGTATTATTTGGCTGTGGTACATGGAGATCTGATTGAATCTTGTGTGGTTGCTGTGAATGATTGCAGGGTGGACACTGAGATGGCTTGGCTGGACAGCCCAGAAGCTGAGCAGGTGCAGGTAGCAGCCTGGACTGCCCCTGTGTATTCCCGCAGAAGTTCAGGGGGTGATGAGCCGCCTTCTTGCTCGGAAAGCACAGGAGGTGCAGCAGCGGCAGCAGCAGCACAGGGAGAGAAGCAGCAGTCACAGCAGCAGCAACAGCCAGTGCAACAACAACAGCAGCAGCAGCAGCACCAGTTGGCCCGGCAGCAGCAGCAGATGGGTCACCCAGCGACGGCAGCAGCAGCGGCTGCTGTAGCCTCGCAGGTGATAGGGGGATTCTGAGCGAGCAGGTGAATGAGGGTGATGGTGCTTGAGGGGAGGTGCGGCAGGGGTAACAGGCCCCTATTCCCAGTTGACTCTGATAGCAGCAACACCTCAGCACAAAGGTTTTGCGGAGTAATGTCTGGTCGTGGCTGTAGGCAATGTGATTCGGCTGAGGCCGCCAGCTGCTGGCCCATGTGGCGATTCTTGGGAAGCTCTGTTTATACAGTAGGCTAATACATGTTGACCATGGCCAGGTGCGGTTGGTTGCATTTGACAGAGCTGCATTCGCTTTGGTTGCTGGCCACACACTCGGAATGTACAAGCTGGAATGATCAGATGCACGAAGTTTGTGCGTAGACAGTTCCCTGTTTTGCTGGCAAGTCCCTTGGTGTATGCTTAATACCCAGTCGTATCGCATTGTACTGACAATGCTGTGTTTACGATTTTGCAGGCCTACCCCAGCCTCTTCTCCCTGGGCACATTTTCCCCTGGCAGTAGCAGCTTTACCATCCCTGGCCTTCCCAACCTCTCTGTGGACCCTTTGCAACTACAGCCCCCACACTTCAACCATATGGGCCCTTCATCCTCGCTGCAATCGCCACCACCAGCATTTGGGCAACATGACCAGCAACAGCAGCAGCAGGGGGCCAATGGATTCCATCGAGCTCCCTCTAGCAATGGTGCTCAGGCGTGGACCCTTAGCGAGGGTTCTGGAGGGGGAGGTGTGACTCCTACAGGTTTAAGGGCCCTCACCCCTGGAGTGTCTAATGGGGACTTAGGAGCTCTGCAGCAGCAGCAGCAGCACCACCAGCAGCAGCTGCTGCAGGGGTCATTTGGGATGGCTAGGGCACCAGGAGTAGGTGCTGATGTTGCTGGTGCTGCTGCTGGTGGGATCAGGGGTGGGGAGGATGCTGCAGCTTTGGTGGATGCTGTAGCAGGCTTGCAGGCGCTTGCCAGACAACAACAACGGCTACAGCAGCAGCAGCAACAACAACAGTCCAAGGAAGAAGCTGAGCAGCGACAGCAGCAGGATGGGGGAGATGGGGATCTGCGGAGTGGTTTGGATGATGCAGCTGCAGCTGCTGGGGCTAACGATACCCAAGAGCAGCAGCAGCAGCAGCAGGCGTTGTCGGCTGGGTTTAGCAGTAGTGCTGTAGCTATGGCGGCTGTGCAGCAAGTGGCTGCTGCTGTGAGCCAGAGCTTAAGTGCAGCAGCTGCAGCAGCGGCTGGTGGTGGTGGTGGTTCTGCTGTGGGTGGCGGAGGCAGTAGTTGCATTGGTGGAAGCTTCCCTAGTGGCCTGCCTCCTCTGTGGCCCACACCTGGGGGTCAGGCAGGGCAACAGGACCAGCAGCAGCAACAACAGCTGCAGGGCAACGGGCATGTTCTGCAGTTTGGGGGTCTGCAGAATGCAGGACCGGGAGCATATGCTGGCAATGGCTGGCACAACTAAGGTTCAGGGTGTTATCTTACAAACCCCAGGTGCTGTTGACGTGCGCTGAGCTTGTCTCCCTGCAGTTTGTGCATGGCGATTCATGGGTTCGTGCATGCGTATGCATGGGAGAGACATGCCAAGAGATGTGCCTGTCCTTGTTAAGGTCGATGCTGCAGGTTTGGGTTGAGAAGATGTCCATGTCAATACTGAAGCTCATGCAGATTGCAACATGCAAGCGGAGGTGATGTGGTTGGGAGCTGGTGTTTGGTCCGATGACAGTGTATATAAGCAAAACTCAGGGGGTTCTTGGGAAGTGGGGGCCCAGCCAGTACTGTATACTTAATCTGCTTGCAGGCCTTGGGTTACTAGGCTGCAATAGCAGCAGTTTTGTGACTTCAGATAATGCCATGTCAGGTAGGACGGGGGCATCCCAGGTGGGTGTTATGGCATCCAGTAAAGTGGTTTACGAGCGCATGCATCGGCCCACTCTGGACGATATCAGTTGATTTGGGGTATGTTAGAGGCCAGGCAGTTCTTGTGAAGGGTTGAGAGGGGTGAGATCACTGCGTCTGTTGAGGGAAGAAATGGGTTAGGTGGTCAAGGAGTGGCTGAGGGAGGGAGCCGAGGCAGTGGAGCAGCGACTTGAGGGGCACCTTCTACCTTCATGACTGTCTATACTAAGATGGTTATTGTTTTGGAGAGTGGGTGGGAGCGAGCGAGGGAACCAGACGAGGGAAGTATGCCAGACTGTAGTGCCCCAGGTACAACATAGTGTGCTGGCCTGGTGCCATGGTGTACACCATAGACACCTCAGACTGTAGCACGTGTCACAAAGCATTGTGGGCACACCAACTTCACCAACTTCAGGAGTTTGTGAAGTTGATTTGGTGGAAGTTCCTGCTGCTCTGCTGGCAAGATGTATGAATTCCAAGTTGGAGGCTGCATTTTTCGCAAGTACCAGATGCATCCAACAGCTAGGATTGGGTAGAGTCACATTAATGTCCAGAGTGCTGTGAGAAGGGCTCTGGCACATATCTGCATGCTCTGCTTGCAGAAGCAACATGCGGTGCTGCTGACCTCCACATGGCACAGCCAAGTGAGTGAGTAGGCAGGCAGGGCATTGTTCGCCTGGCTAAGGGATGCCCTTTTGTGGTGTGATCGAATTTGCTTCATGTTTGTTCATCCGCTGCTGCCATGTAGTTCATGCAGACTTGTGGTGTATACCGCGGCTGCGACAGCTTTGCCAAGCGGTTATCAAGGGGACTCTCACTTGGATGCTTGTGTCCATTCTTCTGGCTCTTGATCCGCTTGAGAAGAGATCATTCTGCTGCTGGGTTTGGGCAGGAAAGCACAGACATGTTCTGGCCATCAGGCGGGGTGCCTGCAAGCCAGTTTAATGACACATAAATGATACACACGTTTAGCTGTTCTTTCTGTCGCATCTTATGATTGATGCTGTGGTTTGGAGCATATGGTTCTTCTTTAGCTTGTGCCCTCTGCCAGATGTAGGGGGTCCGGCCTGGATCTTGCTGTGGCTGGGAAACATGATGGTCTCCCCTGGTTGCCAGTCCTGACATGTACAGTGTGTGTTGAGGGAGTCTGTGATGTGGGGTAAGGGTGGGAGGGGACCAATCTTGGGGTGGGTGGATGCCAAACAGAAGATTTCTTTAGGTGCATGAGTCAAGTGTTGTGGCAAAATGGGCTGTCACCTGCATGCAGAGACAGAAAGTGATGGCATATAGTCGCAGACATGGATCTGTCCTGGCCAGATGGGATAAGTGCTGGGGCTTAATGGGGCCCATGCTAATTTCCCTTCTGCTTCTCTTACTGGGGGAGGGGGGGGGGGTTGGATGAGATGGACTAGCTCGGTGCAACAGCTGGATTTGCCTGAAAGGTGGATGCCACGTTCTACGGCTGTCATTAATTTATAGATGACTTGACTAACTGGATGGAGTTATGCCTCGGGTGCTGCACGGCCCGAAAGCTGTGCAGTGATCTATCTCATATAATTTATAGATGACTTGCTGGTATGTATTTGGCAAGCAATAGTCATAGCGCTTACATACTGCCCTGCGGCGATGTTGTGTCCGTTCTGACTCGACCTAACGATGCGCTCTGCTGGCGGAGGTCGGGCTATAAAGATGCTGAATTGTAAGCGTCTGAATGTGACCAGATCACTGCCTCTGCTCGAGCCCCAAGCAGACAATCAGTGGCCGTGGGCACATGAGTTCCTAGTGCGCACTTTGTACCTTAGCTGGGGCAACCAGCTGGCGTGGCAAGCAAGTCCTGTCCTCGGGGAAGGTGAAGTTCACGTTCCGACCGCCTGCTTCACCTTCTACCAACTCAGGCAGTTGCTCCCAAACTCAGGCAGTTGCAAATATTTTCACCCTTCGGAGCCTTTTAAGAGCCCCTAAGACCTTCAGACCTATGACCTACTAGCCCTATGATTCTGCCTGACCCACCTCTCTGTAAAGCTGTGCCATGGGGACTCCTGTGGCAGAGTTTCATGGCATGACGTTGCAAACACCTTCGAATCTGTAGCATGTTGTGTGCCCGACCAAAACAGCAGTACACAACTGAGACCATCCAGGTAACTTGCAGCTACTGTCACGGTTTGGCCACATTTCTGCCGGTTTAGCTCTTGAAATGCAACGTTACCCCATACTTGCAGCTCCCTTCAGAGGCTGAGCAACAGGTGAAGTGCAGCTTGCTTGCCAAGGCTGGCATTGCACCCACAGAACGCTCATATCTAGGTACACCGTCTAGTTCGTTTGGAGATCTTAAGCTCGAAGCCGAAGACAACTGGAAGGAGTTGCAAAAGCTCCAGGTACAATTGGGGGCTTACACTAGGACATGAGCGGCAGCAAGCTCGTCCTGACCTCTCACCTCTATGATCCTTCGGGCCCAAGCGTGGCTTCTGGGCACAATGCATGCCAACTGATGATGCATGACATGTATGTATCGCAGGCAATAGTGTCTCTCAACGGCAAGAGCATCGGGAAGCTTACGGAACCCAGCGTTAGTCAGGAACTTCAGGAGGGATTATCAACTCCTGGGAAGGCAGTGCACAGTCTGAGGCTGAGGTACAGCAGGTGGCAGCCTGTCGTTGGCAAGCAGTTGGCAGAGGTCGCTGCCATCAATATACCAGTCGAAGCAGACTTCGCGAGCAAAGGGTTGAAGGCAAAGATTTTGGGCCGGGTGGAAGGCCAGGTTTACTCTGGACCGGAGTACTCTATCGGTGCGGAGGCAGCGGCATCAGTGTCTCTGCAGCAGCAGAAGCTGGCTTACATACAGAAACAGCGCATCAAACATCAAGCGCAGCTTGGCATCATTGCAGCAGCCGACAGTGCACAGGACGTTCACGAGCACTCCATCGTTTGCGGTGAGTTGCGTTGCCAAGCATTCGACTGCTGAGGATTCCATGCAATTCGTAACACTTATCGTTTCTGCTGCAGGGCAAGGTCTGGGCGCCTGCGAGCTTTCCTTCCAGCTCAAGGGGCAGCAAGCTTGGTTGAAAGGCTTGACCTTCGACCTTGCTTACGTTGTCTCGCCTGTGCTGAATGTTACCCAGCATACCTCGGACGCTAAAGAGAAGCTGCAGGATAGCCACCTTCGCGCAGTACGTCACCAGAATTCAGCCGAGATAGCAGGACAACAGGGCAGCTGGCAGATGGCCAGCCAAGCGGCTAGTTCAGACCATACACATCCCCAGCACTTGTCAGGGACCAGCAATAGGTCCAGAAAAACCCAGCACAGCAAGAAGAAGCGCAGGTCTGACAGCTCTATACTTCCAGGGAGCATGTGCGAAGCACCAGACCCTTATGGGGGCTTGCAGGAAGCAGCGCCTCAGTGTTTAGAGACAATCATGCGTGTGGGGGGTGTAGATGCTTCAGCAGAGCACCATCACAGCAACGGCAGCTACAGCCATCCAGCTGCGAGCTCCTCTGCTGCATCTGGAGGTCCGAGAGGGGATGGCATGAGCGCAGACGCTTGCGGCAGCAACACTACCTCGCAAGGCATGATGCAGCAACAAGGTTCAGCAAGCAGCAGCAGCAGCAGGGGTGGAGCATGGGCAGGGCAGGGGTTAGCTGTTGGAGGGAGGAGTTCAAACAACCATGGAGAAGGAGGGCAGGAACATTGGTCTCAGCAGCAGGGGAAGTCTACGAATAGATGGCAAAAGAAAGCCGTATCGCATGGCAGTGATAGTGAGCATGAGCATGGCGACCATGAGGCCGTTCCGTCCTTAGCAGGGGCAGGCTTTGTTCCCAGCCGCAGCAGCAGTGGCAATGGCACGGCTGCAGAAATTGGGCGAAAGCTGCTTCCAGCAAAGGCCCCAGCCGTGAATGGATACATAGAGGGACATGGGCCCACATCTATCCAGCAGCATGACCAAGCACAGCAGCAGCAGCAGCAACCGACCCCTCCACATGCAGGGGGCCAAGTGCGCCCACATCTACAGTTTGGGGACTTACCACAGCACTTAGGGGAGGGCTCGCCTGTGGCTGCTGATGCAGCAGCGCACAGGCAGTCACTCAAGCAGGGCTCTACGCAGCAGAGCAGTAGAGTTGCTGACAAAGCCAGCAGTAGCAGTTGTGGAGTAGGGGGAAACGAAGATGTGGGCCATGTCTCTGCAGCAGCAGCGGTAGGTGGGTCTGCTGCTGCTGCAAAGCAGGCGCCGCAGCATGGGGGTTTCACCCGTGGGGCGGGGGAAGGTGCAAATCGTAGGGGCCGGGGGAGCTCCTCTGTTGGCGCAGGTGGTAGTAATGGCTCTGGCGTTTCTGCTGCTGCTGCTGCTGCTACATCTGGTGAGGGTGGTGTCCTGTCTGACAGTGCAGCAACGTGTTGCAGCAGTGGCAGCGGGAGGCGGCGAAGCTTGAGTGCTGGGCGCAAGCGGCAGAAGGACCTTGTCCTGAGGAGTGCTAGGGGGGATGGTGGCATGACGCCTGCGGTCGACGAAGACCTGCAGCTTGCCTCTGCAGCTGCTGCTGTAGCTGCAGTGCTTGCGAGGGAGGGGCCTGAAGGACTCATGGGCAAAGTGGCTGGGCAGAACGGCAGGAGCAGTAGCAGCAGCACGAGCGGGAGCGGGGGTAGCAGCTCTGGGCATGTGAATGGGAAATATGCTCATCCCCACCAGCGCCTCCAGCAGCCACAGCAGCAGCTGCATCAGACGCATCAGGGGCGGGTGCAGAACGGGAAGGCTGGGGGTGGGCACCGGGGCAAGGAGGGGAGTGCTGGTAATGGTGCTCCAGCTGTGTCTCCGAAGCAGAAGGTTGCACAGCAGCACCAGCATCAGCACCATGAAGCAGGGGGAGGTAAAGCAGAGGGCTCACCAAAGGCGTCCAGTGTGCTGGTATCACCCAGCAAACCCTTTCAGTTGTCACCGGAGCTGCTTGCTAAGTTTGGGATGGGTGTTGGGCCCTTGAATGGCTGCTTGCTGCGGCAGGAGTCATTAGTAAGGCGGGAGCTGGCAGCTAGAATGCCGGATTTGTTAGTGGAGCGAGAGAAGACTCATACGGGGGAAGCACACCATAAGCACCACAACCAGCGGCAGCAACGGCAGCAGCAGCCACCACAGCAGCAGCAGAGTGAGTTGGAGAAGCAGGGGCAGGTGTCGGAGGGTGGGGTGGTGGGGTGTGTTGGGCATGAATCTGCTTCTGAACGCCTTACTTCTGAGCAGCAGCTTCTGGGACAGCAGGAACGTGTGCAGCAATCAGCTAATGTATCAGAGCCTGCATTGGCTGAGCAGCAAGCTCTCTCCTTGGGTGAGGGCCAGCAGGTAGATATCCATGTGCAGGAGGCTGGTGTGGTTGCAGGGGGTCATGGGGGAGGTTGGGATCAGCAGCAGGAGGGGGGTAACCCGAGCAGAACGAGTCAGACCTCACCAGCAGGGGCAGCAGAGGTATTGCCCAGCAGCACTGCTCAGTGTTCAGGTATTGCTCTGGGTGGTGCTTCTGCTGGTGGTCTTGCAAGGACTACCAGCAGTGCTACTACCAGCAGCACCACCAGCAGCACTAGCGGCAGTAGCGGAGGTGCTGGGTACAAGAACAGCAACCGAAGGTCCCATCCTGTAAATACTGGGGCTGATGGAGGTTTGCATGAAGGTTTGCTGCAGGAGGCGGCTGAGGGGTGGAATGGAGTGGGCGGGGGTGGTGGGGTGGGCATGGCTCCTAGCGATGGATCGGATTGGATGGAGAGTATGTCTGATCCAGGATCAGGTTTTGGCAGCAGCAGAGGGAAGTATGGGCGGTCCAGGGGTGGGCGGGGCGGGAGGCATGCTGCAAGCATGGGGGCAGCACAGGGGTATACCCAGCAGCTGCAGCAGCAAGTCCCGTGGGAGAAGGGTGGGCGGGGTAATGGTGGCAGGGGAGGATTGCATCAGCAGCAACAGCAGTTGGGGCAGCAGTATCAGCAACGGGGAGGTGGTGGTGGTAGCGGCGGGGGCGGGGGCAGCTCAGGTGGTGGTGATGGTGGAGGGGGCATGGCCACAACCCGGGGCTTTAGTGAGGGTCTAGGCTGGTTAGGTGGCAGCTCTGGGGATTTGACGGCAGTAGCGGCGGCAGCTGCTGCTGGGTTTGGGTCTCAAGGAGGGGT
Organism: Pseudopediastrum boryanum; assembly: GCA_963556185.1. NCBI lineage: Eukaryota > Viridiplantae > Chlorophyta > Chlorophyceae > Sphaeropleales > Hydrodictyaceae > Pseudopediastrum > Pseudopediastrum boryanum. The sequence goes on along the minus strand of OY744511.1, from coordinate 4,123,127 downwards.
TATGGTGTCACAACAGCAGCAGCAGCATCAACAACTGCAGCGGCGGCTGGCCTTGCAGCAACAGCACCAGCAACAGCAGGATGTGCTCCTCCAGCATCAGCACCAACAGCAGCAGCATCAGGGGGTGCCTCCTCACTGGATGGGGCTCCTAGGAGGCCTGCAGCCACCTACGCAAGTCTTCCCTTTCCACCTCCCGCAAGTGGGGCCAGGTGCAGCCGCAGCTGGGATAGGAGGGGAAGGCTCCTTCAGCCACTACTTGCCTCCTTCTGGTGCACCTAATGTTACTCATGGCAGTAGCATGGCGCCTCCTGTGGGTGGCTTTGTGCAGGGGGCAGCGCATACAGCAGCGCAGTTACCTTTAGCTGATCAGCAACTGCTAGGGCAACTGCCTGGCGGCATGTTAGAACTGGGAGTAGGGGGGGTGGCAGGGCCTTCTGCTGAAAGAGTGGCAGGCTTTGGAAGTGTGCCGTTATCAGAAGCAGCAGCAGCAGCAGCAGGGCTTCTTTCTGCTCATGAAACAGGAGGTGGTGCTGTTGGTGCGCGTGGAGTGGCAACGGCAGGCACCAGCAGCAGCCAAAGCAGGGGTGAGGGAATGAGTAGCAGTAGCGGGGGAGTCGGGAGCGGTGGTGCTGATGGTGGCAGCAATAGCAGCGGCGGTGGTGCTTTGGGCATGGGGTATGCTACTTCTGCTCCTGCTGCGAGCTGTGGGTGGCTTGGTTCTCCCCCAGCTAATGTCCCTGCTACAGACCTGGAGCGGTTTATTGCTGGTGTGACCCCGTGCTTGTACTGCAATCCTGGGTTATCTGCATCTCAGTTAGCTGCTGCGCTTACGCTGGGCGATGTGTGGCAGATGTTCAAAGATGGGAGCTTGTGGGGTGCACCTGTGACAACTCTTGGAGGTGCACGTGGGTGCTCTACAGCATACTATGTCCCGTACCTCTCTGCAATGCAGTTGTTTACGACTGTGACTTCTGCATCATCTGAGGCTGCAGGGGATGGTAGCAAGCGTAGCAGCAGTAGCAGTGGCTGTAGCAGCAGTGGCGGAGGTGGTGGTGGTGCGTCTGATAGTGAACACAGCCCCATGCCTAGGGACGGCACGATGCCCAACTCTGCCCGGAGCAGCGTCAGCAACAGCAGCAGCAGCAGCCGAGCAGGACGGAGTGGTGGTCGGCAGGCGGCTGTTCCTGCTCCGGGCCCCGGCATGAAGGGTCAAATGTATGCAACGTCGGTTGACAGCTGGCCAAAGCGCATGAAGCTTCTGGTGCAGCATGTGGAAGTGGAGTTGCCCTTCTCGCGGGAGCCGCTTTACATACAGATGGAGAGCATGGCACGGGAACCCCAGCAACAGTCACAGCAGCAGCAGCAGCGGTCGCCCGTAGGTGGCGCTGGTGGTTGGGGGGGCGGTGGCAGGGGAGGGTATGGCGGGGGAGGTTACGGGCAGCCTGTGGAGGTCCGGATTGGGCCTGAGTTACAGACGACAAAGCTTGTGGATGTGCACCCCGCTAGTTGGTTTGCTGTAGCATGGTATCCTGTGTATCGGATACCAGACGCACCTCTGACGGCACGCTTCCTTGCGTTCTATAGCTTTGCGCAGTTGCTGCAGATGTTGCATAGCCAGCAGGAGCAGGGGGCTGCTGCTGCTGCTGGTGTGGGTAACAGCGATAGCAGGAACCACCATGAGCTTCAGCAGCAGCAGCAGGTTGGAACAGCAGCCGCAGCAGCAGCAGGAGGGAGGCCGCCTTTGGTGCTCCAGCTTCCAGTAGTGGGTATCAAGTGGTACAACCAGATGGCTGAAAGGTGGCAGGAAGTCCTGGTAGATCATGGTGGTGGGGGTCACTTCTCGTCGTCTGCTGCTGCAGCCGCGGCGCATCCGGAGGCGCTGTCTGTGACGCAGTATAGGGAGTCACCGGGGCGGCAGACAGAGAGACAGGCACTCATGGAAGAGCTGCAGGGGACTGCTGAGTCGCTGGCCAGGTGCAGGGGGCTGTTGGTGGAAGGTGCAGGTGGGCAGCTGTCGCCGGCTAAGTTGTATCACAATGACTTTGAGTTTTTCCATGTGCGGAGTGGGTGATGGGGGGAACAGAGAGCAATAATAGCTTTATCCTCTTTGCCGCTGTAGGGCTGGGTGTGGGTCATGGGGTGGGTGATCCACAAGTCGACCGGCCTCTTTTGCAGTGACTTGCATCCGGCTTGACTGATGCAACAACATAATCTTTTGTGTTTATGCAACACGGGGTTGGCAGTCAGCGGATAGCACTCTCTGGCTGCTGAGTTCCATGCCTCAGTGAATGGGAGCAACAATATCTGTCTAGGAAGGTTGGAAGTTTACATTTGTGCAGCTGCTGGCAAGATTTCGGGTTGGAGGCTGGGATGGGAGGTTTCTGATTTTTGCAGGAATAAGGATGGTTTCTTAGAAACTGACACATTTTTGTTTTGGGAGTGCATGTGGGATGTGCATGTCACTGAGTTAAAAAGTCCAATGGGAAGACAATCCCACTTTGGTTTGACTGGCGCGAACACTATGTTTTGTGTCTTGCCGGAATGAGATTATGGTAACGTCTTGCTGTCAAAGTTCTTGGCTGGAAAGTAACTTGCAAGAGGAAGATTTCTTACTTTAGTTTAGTGGGTGCACCTCTTGCCTGTTACGGCGAGCATTTGAGACAAAGGAAGGCAGCTAAAAGGGAGCTTGAAAGCAAAACAGGCTATGTGCTCAAGCAGGTGTGTGCCTGCACTATCTGTGGGAGGGTTAAATTGATCTTGACATCGTTTGGGCTGTGTTTGTGAGCACTGTGGTGGTACCAGCAGAAAGCAGCAGCTGGGGAGTGTGCTGTGCGGGCTGGGATGGGATGGGATTCTTGTTCTGCTCGTAAGATTTGCGGCAGGTTCCCTTACATGGCTAGTAGGGCCCTTCAGAGCCTTTTGTCCTCCATACACTGTATGGAGTTGAAGCTCTCTGTAAAAAAAGTGCAACGTGGTATTCAGTGAGATTTCCCTATTGTTATGGGTCTCATGAAGGGCTGCACCAGGCACCTATGGGAAGTAGCATTGGGTATACCGGTAGCAAAAAGCAAGCCCCTTTGCTTGGCTTGCTGCGGGGTGCAAAAAAAACAGCAAAGGGTGGCCATTTTGCAGTAAGCACTATGACACGGTGCGTGAAGATGTGGGTGTTTTGCTAGCTCCATATGGTTAGCCGGGGGTGCGGGCTTGCCCCTTGTTAGGATGGCAAGTGGATGCCAACAAAAATCAGAGGAAAGCTACCAGGGTGTTTTGTTTTGAGTGCTAAGCGCATCTCCACAGATGATAAGCATCCCAGCAAAAAGCTGGGCACACTGCTCGACCACAACTCAGGTCCCTAAATGCTGGTTTTGTCCTTGTTCACCTGCAGGGTCTTATGCATGCACAGTGAGCAAACTCGGATAAGCTGTAACAAACTGTTTGCACTGCAACCTTGCATTTTTTTGTGTCTTGTTTTTTGTAGAGTCGGAGGGAACTTGCAGGGTTGTGTTTGGTGCTGATGTGTGGGTAGCCTCCCTTGATATGGTATTCATGTCCAAACGTAACTTTGTGTCTTTGACCTATCCTAGTAGGGGCTTTATGGCAACTAGCACTGCAGTGGCCCATGTTTGATGGAGCAAGGTGGTGTTCACCTGCTTTGTGTAAAGTGATGAATGCAATGCCTCGCAGAGCAGGTACCTTTGCTGTGGTCCTGTCTGTAGTACAGCTGTAGAAAGTGTTTTTGAGGAGAATGTGCATGGTTGCTTGCCGGTGGGGTGTGTTAAGCCAGTACAGGGAAGTTTGGTCTACAGTGCATTGGGTGTGTATGATGTGGGTCCTTTGTAGAGTATTTCAGATGTCTTTCTGTAGCAATCATGTTTGTGGAGCAGACTACATTAGCCTGTTATCCTTAATTGTTTTATGCCCTGCCAGAGTTCTGCCACCGGGGAGGTTCTTCCTGCATGTGCGGGATGGTAGTTTAAAAAAAGCATGCAAAGCATGAAAAATAGGTCGTTGGAAAGACTGGCCATGAGAGAGGGGTTCTTGGGAAGGGCCCCCAAAGGCTGATGCAGCTGCTGTTATTGTAGTAGTGCAAGCTGCTGCCTGCTGTGCTTCCATCAAGAATCAGTGAAGAAACTAAGATGGCAAACATTTGTCATGTTGTTATTTACAGAGTTCCTGCCTTCTGCTTTGCGGATCCGGCCGGGTCCTCGGGGGACGTGGCTACAACTGCCTGGAATTCTATTGGAGCTCATTATGCAGGTGTTCTGCTGTCCTCCATATGGCACAGCCAAGTGTGCTAGTGAGCAAGCAGATCTGATTGCTGCAATCCCTCCAGCAGCTCATGCTATGCTGTTCTGCTGTGAGCCAGTTCTTGTGTGCAAGATAACTGGAAGACAGGACTCAAACAAGAATGCACATGCCTGATTAATATAACTGATGCTGCAGCCGCAGTACTGCTGGTGGGCATTCCTGCTATGGGATATGCTGTGGATGGCATGTGGATGCTAAGTTTGGGTAAGTGTAAGCCACTGCGGCATTAAAGCCCACAACTGTGTGGCCCACAGGAATCCATGAGCTGCATGCATCCTGTCACATGTGTTCTGTTGCTGCCTGAGAAGGGTCAGACGGTTACGGAGTCTACAGAGAATCATTGGGTTGTAATAGCCATATGCTCTGTAGCAGAGCTCTACAAGGCTCCTGTTGATGCTGCCTCTGTAGATGGCGCAGCAACGGTGCGTGCCTCTACCTTGCAGTGGGTGTGCCAGGCTTAGCCCATGTGTTTTTATGCGTCTGGGTGTCACAGGGTTTCACAGCAGTCTAGCTGCATCATTTAAGACAAGCACTTCATTTTGGTGTCAGGGCGTGCACATATGACAGGCATTGGATTGGTACGGGCCTGTACAGTCACAGTGTTGTTGAGACAGTCACTTCTGATGGACCAGGTTCCAGTATTTCTGCCCAGGGAGCCTAGGTTGGCTCTGTACGGGCAGTGTGGAATGCAGTGTGCAGGCGTTAAGCTTGCGTCAGGGCTCGTGTCAGACCTTCTTGCCGGGAAAGGGCAAGATGGCTTATGATGCACACGTGTTCTGTTTGTTACTGCTCTCATGCAAACAAACAAACAGGTGCGGTAGGAGCAGAAAAAGAGCGGGCAGAGAAGGGGGGTAGGAGCAATGTGTGCTGTGTGAATCTTACATTGGCAAACCCATCGGCACGCGTGCGGTGCCACAGTGTGGTCAGCACGCATAATGACTGACAAGATAGAGGGCATGGGGCGGCTAAGTGTCGGGGCAGCTCCGATTAGGCAGATGGGATTTGTGGCAGGTGGCAGATTAGATTAGAAAGGTCAATTACTGATCAGAAGTGCTTGACACATTTGTGACTCGGTGGTGATGAAGGATGAAGGCTGTTACAGTGTGGTTACAGTTGCAACAGGAATAGCTGAGGAGCCTGCGCAGAGTTGTAGTTTTCTCTTGTTGCAATTTAGTGATGATATTGCATGGATGATGTGGTGGCACATAGTGTCTCAGGGGGCTTGCCGGAATGCCCTAGTACATGTCGCCCTTCAGAACGCTCAAATTTCAATACAGTGCTAACGACGCAAGCGCTTGTGTCAGTGCCTCACATTTCGTACACGCTGTAGAATTCATAAGCACCAATTGAAGTCGATGCCTTAGTAAACTCCCATTGGCTTCTTGATCGGTCCAAACAAGTCACTCGCTTAGTCGGTACGGATCGTAATTGTTGTACTCCCTACAAGTGTACGGAGCGGTATATGAACGGTTCGAACTGATGATGAACTCTACATATATAACTTAGACGCTCAACTGCTGCCCAGCTCAGAGCTGCTCCAGACCCACACTCAGCGATCACCCGAGCCAGCATGCAGTCCTCCCACACGAACACCTATATGGCCAAACTGCACCCTGACTAGAACCCGCTGAGGATATTTATCTCGTAAATACCAGCGATCACGGTGCCTGAAGATGGCGAATTCTTTCATAGCAAACACAACATGCGTGACCTCACATACAGGCATGGCATGTTGCTGGTGGCCCAATTTGCATTTACATCGCGTCCATCCATGGCCACCAAGACACCTGCCCACATGACAAAACCTAACAGCCAAACTCCCTCCAGCAGGCATTTATCCGCTGGAAGACCTGTGCAGGCAACACCAGGACATCTGCAGAACCCAATGCAAAGTTCTTCAGCGCCTTCACGCGGTTGTTCAGCACGTCACTCACGTCACCTTGCAGCTTCAAATGCTTCATAGCATCCGTCATGGCCACGAGCAGCTCCCCCAAGCGCTCCTTCACTGCTCCATTAAGATCCTTAGCATACTTGCTGCATGCTGCGACCCTGTTGACCTCTGACGGGATAAAGGGCAGCTTGTCTGCCAGCTGCAAAGAGAAAAACGAACAATGAAGTTGTGGCAACCGAAAGAGGGCTGGTAAGGTGCAACCGACCAAACACACCATCCAATGGATCCAATAACGATGCATTCCAGACAACAAAGGTACTACCTTGTCAGCCGCCTATAAAGAATAATTCCAGCCTTATGAACCAAGCATTTTGCAGGTGCAGAAGCTGCCCACGTCAGCTAGCAACCATCACTGCAGACTGATTTAAAATTCACTACTGTGTGACTTCATAAATGCCATAGCAGAAGTGCCATAGGCCCCGCACCACAAGTTGTTACCAACGACAGAGAGGTGGAACAAAGAGAGATAAGGAGGTACAGTAACCAGAAGCTCTATCCCTTACACACATCATCCCCTGCCCTGCTTCTTCCAACTCCTTTCTACCGCTTGCTCTGGTTGACTGTCTGTACACCTTCAATACATCGACCACAGCTGGTGTTATCGGGTACCCATGATCTGCTGCAGCAAGCTGAGCTAACAAGATGCAGTTTCCCCTTTCTCCTTCGCCTCCTGCTTCCCTAATTCTCAGCAGCATCTCTAGCCCTTGCCCAATCATGTAAAACCTTAAGCCCTCTGCCTCTCTTTCCCTCCCAACCATAACACTTCCACTCACAGCTGATGGTGGTGTGCCTGAATTGTCCTTCCCCTTCCCATCTCCTCTTTTTTCTACCACATTAATGTTCCTAATTTCCCTCCCACTATGCAGGTTCTCCGGTCCTAGGCATCCCCCCTTTGGCTGTAGCACATCCACCCACAGTGGTCAAAACCTCCATAAGTCATAGTCTGTGCCATCCTTTGTTCCATACCTTCCTTCCCTGAGGTGACTTCCCAAGCTGTCCCCAACTGCATCTCTGGAAGCCCCGCCCATACACCTTTTGTGTGTCTTTAGTATCCCGCTAAGGTGATCTGACATTTACAATTAACATGTTCAGCTCTCCCATGAAACGTACACATTTACGTCAAAACTAGTTGCCCTAAGTCTCCACCTAATTCCCTTCCATGGCAGGTGGCATCCACTTGGTTCCTATTGCACCTTCAGATCCCAGCCATAAACATACCCATTTGTCCCTGCCCTTTACGCCCCCCATCCCTGTAGCACATCTAGCCACTGAACGCAGGTGGCACACACTTGTCCCATATCACACCTTAACATCCCAGCCATGAACATTATTCTTGCCCCTCCTCCGGTAGACTCCGCTCCACCCATACCTGTAGCACATTTAACCACTGAACGTAGGTGGTACACACTTTCTCTCTATCACACCTTTGCATCCCAGCCATAAACACATTCTTTGCCCCTCATCCTTAACCCCCCACCCCCACCCTACCATACCTGCAGCACATCCACCCACTGGTGCTGGCCGTATGCCTCCATGATCTGCTGCAGCAAGCTGAGCTGATGGAAGGCATCCACGGCCCTGCGCCCAGAATCATCACCTCCAGCTCTCCCCAATGCTTCTACTGCTGCTTGGCCCCGAGATAACAGCGTTGACAACTGCCCAGAAGCAGCAGCTGCTGCTGCTGCATAGAAAAACGGCAAGGGACAACACATGTCATGTTAAAATTGTAATGGTGCTGAACCCTGTCGAGGTAGTAGTACAGGGGCGCTGTACTAGCGTCAAGCGCGTTTTGACGCCTCGTTCTTGCGACCGTTACATCGGGTTTCGGAGCATGGAAACTAGAGCAAGTACTTTCAGTATCATTGTCACACTTTATAAAGCGCGGTGGACAGCATTGCGGTCCTGCCGCCTGGCACATCACCACCACCTCCCCCCAACGCTTGTACTGCTGCTTGAAGAAAGCATAACAGAAGCAGCTGGTGCTGCACAGAAACAAGGAAAAAGCGCTGCAAATGTTTCTTCACATATCCAGACTGCAGCATATACTTAAGCATCAATTTGGCCAAACACCCACAGAGATAAGGCTGCATGGCAGTCACAGTCCTCCGGATGCGGCCATTCCCAGCTCCTGCTAGTGCATGTACTGCTCCTTGGATGTCAAAGGGAGACTTCCTCTGCAGGAACTGTTGCTATGCAGCACGTTCACCAGCAAGCTGAAGCCATAATGGAATGTGTCGATCGCGCCCTATAGACAGCTCCGATACAAATAAGCTCCAAGAGTCCGGTTTAAAATTGGGTCATGCCCAAAGTTTTCTGCCCCTGCCGCTTTTCTCCTCACGATTCATCACTTGAGCATCCGCTGCACTTTCATACCTCCCTCCACACACCAAAGCTCCTATCCACCCTCTACTTACCTTCCCCCTGCCTACCTCTGTGCCTCACAATGGTCTGGGACAGCTGTTAAACAACTATTCGCAGGGCCATCAAGGGCTCATCTGCATCCTTAAACAACTCCCAGGCCTCAACAATGACTCTACAACTAGTTCATGCCTGAATTCCTCTGCCAATGCCACTTTTCTCCTCATTAACATTGCTGAAGCAACCCCCGTGGTTTCCCCCCCTCGTTCAAAAAGACAAAAGCTCCACCTACCCTCCACCGCCTAGGGAGGAGCCTCATGGCTACCTCATGTCTCTCGCAATGGCTTGTGACAGCTGCTGACGATAATCCCTAGGACCATCAAGGGCTTATCTGCAGCCCTAGACAAGTCCCAAGCCTTGATTACAGTTAGGTTCATGCCTCAGACTTGTTGCCTCTGCCATTCCCCTCCTCACCACTCGTCACTTCAGCACCCCCTGTGCTTCCCCCCCTCCCTCCCTGTACTACCCTCCGCCCCATGCATACCTCTGTCCCTCGAGATGGCCTGTGACAGCTGCTGAATGATAATTCCCAGGGCCATCAAGGGCTTATCTGCAGCCATGAACAGCTCCCGAGCCTCCTCTAGCTGCTGGTTCGTCTCACAGGCGTAAGCTGCTGATGAAAACAGGTTCTGACGCTTTTCAGCACTGCCAATGAAGGCCTGTAGCGCACCCCCAGCACCCGTGGGACCACCAGCACCTAGCAGTGTACCGTAATCCTTGGAAGAAACCAGCAGCTCCCGGAACAGCCTCCCCCGTATCTTGTCGTCCGCTGCAATCTCTGATGCCAACATGAAGTAGTAGAGGGCGGTCTCACTGTCAGCGAAAGTGAAGCGCTGGCCAAACTCGGCCACAACTTGGCAGAGATCCTGGTTGGTGAGGGGTCCTTCTTTGCCCTCTGTCTCTGCATCAAGGACCTGCACAGCACGGATATAAGTCATGAGTACCTCTATTTTTTCCTAGCAACACTAGTGCATAACATAGGGCGGTGCATAACCTAACCTAGTGTGGTTGGTGGGGGAGTTAACATATCACCAGCTTCGGAGAGGATCTCGGCAGACTTGCTCCTGTGTCTTATGCTCAATCAGCATTGCATAAGGAAAAGTTGGGGCCCTTGGGACCTCGGCTGAGCTAACAGCGGCCTGGGGCATTCCAGCATCAGGCTTTCGTCAATGCAAAGAGTGCATTGTACACATCTATTCCGAGTGATCTTGGCAACTCTTTGCCTGAGCACAGCCGCCCAGTAAATGGAATCCAACAGCAATGGTAGCAGAAGCACTGGGCCTGCCATTCCTTGTTCTAGCACTCTGATTTGAAACACAGGGTAAGTTCGTATTCACCCTTCCCTCTCAAATGCCATCGCCCTTCCAATGATTTTGGCAGCTCTCTGTCTTGCTGTCTCTCTCAATCTCTCAACCACACCGCACTAAAAACTAGTTTGGCTCATGCTTGGGTGCTGCACGGCCGGGAGGGCTGTGCGGTGGTCTCTCTTAACAAATGTCATCTGCACTAACTTGCCCACTATCGCATTTTCCCCCATACCTTGGTCAAATACAGAGCAATGGCGAGGTGTACTGCATCCAAGCGGTACGCTTTTGTGGAGTCATCCTTCCACAAGAACTTCACACCCGCCCTGAACTGCAAACTGAGCAGCAGTACTGTGAGGTACAGCAGCGGCTCCTTGCCCTGCTTGCTGTAGTAATCCGAGGGCCAGCGGTTCAGGTCTGCCTGTAGATCTGAGAGCCGGTAGACTGCAAGGGCAAGCAGGGAATGGTGCGTTTGGAATCAAACTTTCAGAGTCACATTGTGTTTACCTGTGTATAAGCAGTTTCACTGAAGCCTTGCATTTACAGCCCTTGTATTGAGTGATGAACAATTATTTGCATCCCTTCAACGTCCCGTCGAGTCCCAATTTTGAATTTGTTCTCCTTTGCTTCACCTCACTAACTGCCGGGACGCAGCAGCCTCCTGGCCACCCTGGCTCTGCTACTGCTCCCACCAAAAAAACATAGGCATTACCTGAGCCAAAACAGTACTTTGCAATTTTCGCCAACTTCCCTAAAACCATTCTGACCGGTACTGTTAGGAGCAAAAATTTTCCAGGCAGGGTAGACAAACAATGACAAACTCCAAAGCAAAAACCTTTATTCCAGGGGGGGTGTGAATTTCTGAAGGTGTTTGGCAGCTTATTCCCCCCTCACCTGCTCCTGCACCGCTGCTGCTGGGGTTGGTATAGCTGCTTCCGGCTGCCTTGCTGCTGCCTCCCACCCCTCCACCACCTCCTGCTGCTGCTCCTGAAGACCCTTGGCTCACCAGCATCAGCTTAGCCCAGACATAATCCTCCAAGGTGCTGAAAAGGCTGGGGTTCTGCTTGAACAAAGCCTCCAAGCTGCGGCTGTCTCCAGCCAATAGGCAGTACACGAGGACTTGGTAGTCGTACTTCAGCTGACCCTGCCAGGGGAATATCCCAGCGAACAATTTTTAATCCTTTTGGAATTCTTACGTAATCAAATTTTCATTTACATACCGATAACTATTCAAAGGACTTCAAGAAAGTTCTTTTGTTTGTTTGTTTGGCTCTAACAGTACTGGTTCCTAACATCACATACCCTTGGGGTTGCAAGCCAGAGAGAAGCATTGAGGGGCATAACAGAACCTCCTTATCCCTACCCTTAAGAAAGAAGCCAACGATGCGAACCTTCAACTCTCAATGTCCATGGGCGAAGTCCCAACACAAGAGTTCAGCTAACTACACGGACTATCGACTAGCCCAGCCTGCCTACCACCAATAATGTGCAAGGGAAGCAGAGGCAGTTAACACTCACTTGTCACAACCTTAACCTTAAGTCCATAAGTAACTGCTGTCAATTAATGGGGACAAGTACATTAAAAAGACACGATATCAACAAGCAGCTGCGCACATAGCAGTTAGGCCAGGACCAGACAGACAGGGCTCAAACCCTTTCCATTGAAATGAGGGGTTGCAGCCTACCTTGTTCACAATCATCAATAACTGGCCTAACTTTTACTACGTTATAAATGCTCGAGGTAGCAGCTATAACAGCGTAGCCAGAGCAGTCCTTCTCTCAATCGTAAAATATTCCATCATCAAGTGCATGGGAATACACAGTTCCCCCTGTTGGCCATCCTCAGATCCGCTTGAGCACACGCCACAAGAACATTTGTATACACCAAATAAATGGCCACAAACAGAATGAAGAGAACGCGTCATCACAAGGTGCTTGGGGTTCAGGTTTAAGGTTTTCATTTTTGGGCGAGAGCCCCATTTGACAAATGACAAGTGGTCTCACCTGCCGTTGGCTGTAGCCTTGTAGCAGCCTGTCACACTGCTGCTGCATGCTGGCCCCATACTGTGCCCTAAACCCATTCTTATCCTCCAGCCAATGCTGCACCAGAGACTTGATGCTGCTGCTGCTGGCTCTGGAGGCCGCCACGTCCAAGCACCTGTCTGCTGCTTTCAGAGCCTCCTCCACCATGCCGGCCCTCAAGCAATGGTACAGCTGCAAAGTGGATAACACATAGCAAAATAACTTAAACGAAAGCAGATTGATTGTACGCATTGTTACCCACATTGCCGCCCTGTGATGTATTGATGAGTCGGCTCACAAGAGCTATAATGATAGCAACGTCTCCTCCACCATGCCGGCCCTCAAGCAATGGTGCGGCTGCCAAGGCATAAGATATAGCAAGATAAGTTAGTAAAAGCAGACCAATTGTATACATTTGTAACCACACTGCAGCGATGTAACCTTGATGAGTCAGCTTTATATATATGCAACGTTAGCAACGTCTCGCCCAGAATGCCAGACATAGTAGAGGACATCCTTCATAGCATACGATTACCCTCCTACCTGTATCCATGATGTGTCCTGTCCCGCTGCCTGCTGGAAACCTGGACCCTACCTTGACTGTCAGACAGGCCTGCACATCCTTCAGCTGATCAAGGTCTAAAAGCCCCTCTTCTTCCTCTGTCGCTACCAATCTGTCCACCCTCTCATCCCTCACAATCAGACTAAATTTCACAGCCTCTGTCCATGCAATAAAGAACACTCAGTTCACCCTCCCACCCCTCACCTTTCCCTGTTGCTACTAACCAGTCCACACTCCCACCCCTCACAACCAGATCATCCTTCACAGCCTATGTCTATGAGTTACAGGAAGTGCCGTTAACAAAGAGTCAACCTCCTACCTGTATCCATGAGGTGTCCTGGCCCCCTGCCTGCTGGAAGTCCAATGGTCCTTTGTCCCGCAGCTTCACTGCTAGGTAAGCCTGCACATCCTTCAGCTGGTCCGGGTCTCCACCCCTGGCTGCTGTCACACGGTGGCGGCTGATGATGCCCCGCAAGTGGGAGGCAAAGCCACGCTCAAGGTTCTGTCGCGCTCCCTGCATAAAGGAATTACAGGTTAAATCATGCTTTCTTTGTCAGATTCCAGCAGATAGCGATCCCTGCAAGTGGGAGGCAAAGCCATGCTCAAGGTTCTGTAGAGCTCCCTGCATGAAGGAATTGCAGGGTAAACCATGCTTTTGTCAGATTCCAGCAGATAGCGCTCCCTGCACGTGAGAGGCAAAGCCACGCTCAAGGTTCTGTTGTGCGCCCTGCGTCAACGAAGTACACATCATGTCATTGTTTATTAGGGTGTCCAATGGAATATACTTAATTGCTGGCGCTGGCACTGCTCATGGAGCAGACATATGGGAGGCAAAGCCACACTGAAGGTTCTGTCTCGCTCCCTGCACAAAGGAGGTGCACATCAAATCGTTCCAAATGTCAGAGTTCCGGCAGAAAATGCTGTAATGGTGATGGCTGATGATGCCTTCCAGATGAGAGGCAGAGCCACGCTCAAGGTGCTGGAGCGCTCCCTGCACAAAGGAAGTGCACATCAAATCGTTTCATAAGTCAGCACTTCAGCAGAACACCTATGCTGTAATGGTGGCGCCTGATGATGCCTCGCAGGTGGGACACAAAGCCACTCTCAAGGATAGCCACACAAACAACGCTCTACCCTCTTGCATGTTTCTCTAGGCCCTTCACTTCCTGTGCAGACACGCCCGTTAGGGCTCCCTCCCCCAGCTTCCGAGAAGAACCGCTCCAACTCTGCCACTATCGTGTCTTCAATACTTGCCCCTCTCCCCCTCCCCCCTCCCCCTCCCCCGCGCCTTCATTTGCTTCACCCTAAAACATCCACCATGGTCCCCACCCTTCATCCATCCACGCCCCCCATCCCACTGTTCGGCCTTCAATTACTGCCGATCTCCCCCTCCCCTCGGCTCCATCCTCCCCTCCCCTTGGCTCCATCTTTGCCTCCCTTCAGCTCCATCTCCCCTTCCCCTTGGCTCCATCTTCCCCTCCCTTTGGCTCCATCTCCCCCTCCCTTCGGCTCTTTCCTCCCCTCCCCTCGGCTCTTTCCTCCCCTCCCCTCGGCTCCATCTCCCCCCTCCTGAAGTCATCTTCCCCCCCCCCCAAGTCATCCACCATGGTCTCCACCCTCCATCCATGCCCCCTACCCACCCCACCCCACCCATACCTGCAGCAGCGCCTCTGTGTACTTCTCCTTGTTGTCCTTCTCAGGCGAGAGCCCCTGGCTTTGTGCTACTGCCAGTACATCAGCCAGTAGGTGCCAGCAGCTGCTCATGAGCGTGTCACGCCCCTTGTCCTCGTGAGCCGCAGAAGCAGAGCCAAACTCTACAATGGCATTCTTCTGAGGAATGCCATGATTGGCCTTACGATCAGCAATCAGTGTTTTGACAGCCTATGCCAGGGAAACAAAGAGGAACAGTCGCAGCATGTTTAGCTTTGCATATTTCAGTATTTAAGACAATATTAAACATTCCAACAATACAATATTCAACATTTAAAACTTGTTGTATAGAGTTGGCTTGTAGGACTGAGCTGCTGGCTGGAATGTAACGTGGAGTGAACAGGAGAATTATGCGCAAGAAGTGACCTATTAGCTCTTTCCTACAGTTGGGAGAGCTCTTGGGCACTTGCATCACTCATGCAGCATGCTGCAAAATCAGTCGTAGACGCAGTATCCCAGGAGAACACACCTACAACAGGGTGTTTCCCAGTATAAGGTGAAGAGGGAGCATAGGAGCTGGGAGGGCCCTTTGTGGGCAAGCAGATATCATTAGTAAATTTCATAACATGCCATAGCAAGTAGTTCCAAAGGCCCCGCACCTCAAGCTGTCACAAAGAACAGCAAGCCGATAAAAGGCAATACAAAACAAGACAGAAGCCATGGCTGAAAGGTCAGATTACAGCAGAACAGGAACCGTGGGGATGCTGCATGCAGCATGCTTCTTAGGAGCTTGGGACCAGACCCCTTGCTTGCTGCACAAACAGCCAGCAACCTGCCAACCACTCCCATACGGCAACTATATCCCAATCAAGAGCAGCCAGCTCCCCACTGAGGGCTTGAGCCTCTCAAGGGCCAGAAAAGCCTCTGAAAAGAATCCCATGTTAGCAGACATAACAGATTCAACAGCATGGAGACCCCACCAGACTACCCTATCAGATTTCTCCTTAAATGTGTTGCTGTTCCTTCATGCCCGAAGGCCCTAACGTCCTCCCCTGCGGCCCCAGCCCCCCCCCAAAACCCCCACTGCTAGACGCGAGTGCCCACAGCCCAGAAAGTCGCTGGTTCAACGCTGGCTCTTCTTGTATGTCTTACCTGTACATATGCGTCTTGCAAGGCGACCTGCTTGGGGGCGCCAGCGAAGGTTGTGCCTGCAAATGCACAAAGCAGTAGCCGCAGCAGACGTTTCAGTACTGAAGAGAGGTAAGAAGCTGAGATTGCGTCCAGAATTACCTATCGGACTCCTACCTGCTGCCCCAAAGGACATTCTTTTCATGAGAAGGACGAAGATGTAGCTGAAGGTACTTATCCCCTCTAGACATGCTGCTTTGAATGTGTGGTGTATCAGCAAGAGCTTAGGCAGGGTGAAGATATAAGGAAATTGAGAACGCAGAGCTGCAATTTGGTGCTCACCTGCCGGTGGTAAGTTTGTGATCCTGCCAAAGCCGAGGGTTTGGCCCGTCTGCCTCTCAGCACCTCCTGCAGCTGTTCCAAGGCCTGTATGTGGTGCTATGATACCAAATAGCCTGCTCTTGTCACCCTGCCACTCTCGTTGCAAGCACTCGTCCATGTAGCGCTCAAAGTTGAGCAGGGTATCTTGCTGTGCCTCCTGCAGGAAGGATCAAGCAAGTGCAACCAAGGCCCCCTTACATGGCCAAGTCCTAATGCATTGCGGTACAGGGTTTAGGTTTTACCATCCCAAGGGTTGAGGTGGACAGTCCTGCGATTTTGGCGTGCTCAACACTGGATTTGGTTCACATCAGAAACATCCTGAGCGGTTGAAATGATAACCATGGAACGTAACCTCGAAAGACAGGTATTTTGGTTCACAGATCTAGCACGTCTACATGCTGTCCTGTGAACCAGCATGCTGGCTGCATAAACCCCCTGTCAACATGCAAAACCCCCCTATACTCACTTACAGCCCATTTTCCACATCCCAGAAGCTGGATGGTTGCAAAGAAACTTACATATTGGACCCATAGGACCTGCCACAGCTGCACCTCCCTTGCCTTGTCTTCATGCTAACCGCTCTATATTTATCTAACAGCCCATCTTTAATATCCCTGCACCTGGATGGCAGCAATCAAATTTATGTCCTGACTCGCAAATCCTGCAAGATCATGATAACCCCCTTGTCGTCTTGCTAACCCTTTAATTCGTAATCCGAAGTCCAGCCTTCCGGGGGCCCCCCCTCCCTTTCCCCGCACCTGTATTGCTGCAATGATGGTCATGTCCTGGATCTGCTGCAGGTATTCATCCACGTTAGCCGTCTCAGCATGGAACACATCCTCCACTGTGGGCTGTAGATCCAGAAGGGACACATCCTGCTGCAGCCTGTGATTGGCATAACACAGGTAGGAATGGTCGAACATGACATCAGCGCAGGATGCCTGAGCCTGAGCTACATCCTGAGTGCATGCAGCTGATCGACTTGACAGCAGTCCAGCTCCGGTGGTAAAGGGAAGATAACTATTAGTAAGGTCACCATGCAGCTCCTCCTGTGGCCGGGCATGCCTGAACCTTCAGCTTATTAGGCCTGAGCCTGAGCATGCAGCTGATAGACTTCCAGCAGTCCAGCTCCAGTGGTGAAAGGAAGAGAGCTACCATGCAGCTTCTACTGTGCTCGGGCGTGCCTCACTATGAGTCTGCCCTTGCACCTGGAGCATCTGATGCTTGCTTGCACTGCTTGCTTGCAGTGCAACTCTGCAACTTAAGTTGCTTGCTTTGTTCCAGCACTTCACTTTCGCAATCTAAGATGCAATTACAACAACTGCTACCTGGCTCCTGCATGGGCCATGACTGCTGCCAATTGCAGGTTCAGGGGCTCATCCTGGATCATGTCTAGTTTGCTTTCCAGTCCTCATACATCTAGCCTTGCAGGTTTGCTATTGTGAAAGCTGCTACATACTAGCTGAGACTTGGCTGGGAAACTTTGACTGCATTGGGCATGTCAGCCAGGCAGGACTGCCAGGCTAAGGAGGAGCTGCTGACAGCCAAGCACTTGCACACACGGGTTGAAGCCATCCAACCATCCAAGCAAAGCAACTACTCTCTGGCTTCTTAGCTGCAGCAGCGGTTTCTGACTCCTGGACAAGGCAATGCCTCTGATAGAAGTCGGGAGGATGCTGCAAGAACGAGCACAGCAGGGTATCCAGTCCACACTTGCCAGACATGCTTGCCAGACACGGTGTAAGTGGCAGCCATGTGTCTGCCTACTAAAATTTGTTCCTATGGAGCGATTGCTTGCCTTCCTGCATCGAATCCTTGATTGGCCAAAAGCCGGGTTGCAGCTGCTTGTTGCTGTGGGGCGCGAACCGTGCTCGTACGGACACGCGCTGCTTGCGAGCTTTGATAAAGCCCGTTCAAGTCCCTGGTGACCTTTGGAAACCCATGCTGGTCCTGTGCACGCAACAGCAGCTGTGAGCTCCCAGCCAAGTTGCATGTAGGCACCGAGACCGCAGCAGCCGCACCGTCTCTAGCAGGTCCTCGGCATTCCTAGCCAGAGCACCCCAGTCCCTAGGACCGACAGGCATGTTTACTACTGAGTTTATGCACTATCAGATTCCAAATACCCCGCTAGTTCACAGCTTAGAACATCCTGATCAGAACAACATAACTCAGTGAAACATCGAACGCAACCAGCAGATACCAGTACTAAAGTATGGCCTTTGCGATATGATGCAAAGCCCCCTGCAGGGCGGGCCTCCGCCCATGTTCCTGAGGAGAAGTAAGCTTGTAACTGCAGTAAAGCCCTGGTCTTTAGTCTCACTCGAGTCACTGGAGTCACTCAGTCCTGAGCCAGTCAGTATTCGAGGCCCGGGATCATCCCCAAAGCTTGTGAACTCGCGCAGAAAGCGCGCTATTTCATGTGAGCTGCGTGAGGCCAGTAGGTCCAGCAGGTCCCCGTAGAGCCCAATCCAGTCCCACCGAGCCCCACGAGCCCCATCAAGCTCATCGTGAATTTCTGGGCTCCTCTAGGTGCCATCACAACTTGCAGCGGATTTGCCAATTGCAGGTGCGCTACGCTAATCCGTTTACTCATGTATGACTTGTGGAAGTAGGCCATATAGGGATATGAAGCGGTCACCGTGGTCACCCGTAGACAGTGGCAGCATACAGCAGGCAGACGCTGGCCTATAAAGTGCATTTCCTCTGATACGGTCCTAAAGCAGCGCCTTGGCCACACCAATAACCATTGTGTGCGCCTAAACCACATGCATATTAGCACTTAGCTCATACCAAGCCTTTTCATGATGATTAGTTCTGATTGCTTTGCACACTCAGCTCTACATCTTGGACAAGCTGAATTACCCCCGGACTCATGCTTTGCAGGCACGATGGTGCACATGCGTGGTATCGACCTCATCAATGTCTGCAAGGTGGCGACACTTGCTTGCATTGGAGGCTATGCCCATTTCTATGGCTTCCAGACAATGCGTGCTTACATCTACACAGCAATGCACGCCTCCTACCTGATCTGGTGGTTCCTTCACCAACGCCTTTCCCCTAAGTGGGGCCCGCTGGGTAAGTGCCAAGGCTGCAGTGAGCTAAGGGCCTCAAGTCACCGCAGGCCGAGTCGAGCCATATTCACTTAGGATCGGCACAGATCATCGAAGCAGGGGAGGTTGGGTGGAGATCATACTAGCAGGGGAGATTGGGTGCAAATCATCAAAGCAGGGGAGGTTGCGTAGAGATCATTAAAGCAGGGCAGAGGGATGCAAAGCAGGTGCAAGCTGCAGATGAAGAAAACCAGCCCTCCTAGCTATGGCTGCCATCATGCTGTTCAAAAATTTTCTGCTCTCAAGTTGAACGTCTGTTGCAGCTAGAACCTAAGCAGCAACGGCCTTGTCAGCACAAATTCCCTGCTTACCTTGCAACATTGCTGCTAGGCTGATGCATTCCGTGCTCACTGTTCAATGCTCAGTACTATTGCATGAGTAGACTATGAGATATACCACCTCAGCACAGCTCTGCCGCCGCGGAAGCTTCCGTGGCATGACTTATATGAAAAGGATGCAGCACAGCTTAGCAGCTGTCCAGAAGTTGGGGGATGACCCAACACGTTTGTCTGGATTTGCTGAGCGACAGCACACAGGCTTCAGAGCTGCTGCGAGCGAGGAAAAGGAGCATGAATGGCGACTAACGCAAATGCACGAACGTTGCAGAGCTTCTCTTGAGAGCTCAGTCTTCCTCTTGTTTTGTGACTCCACGTGGTGTGTGGGAAGTCCAGGTAAACCATATCGTCACCATGTTTCTTTCTGGCAACACCCATACATTCACATCCAGCCCTACAGCTGACGCTTCCTCGTTGTTGTGGTCTGATGCAGTGTTTGGGGAATCTGACTTGCTTCTACCAATAGCGGCTGTGGTCATCGTTATCATGGGCCTCTAGTGTTACCATTCTCCTTTCTGGTCACATTATCCGCGCCCTTCTCCCTGGAAGCTGTCTAATCCTCTGTCTTTCCAGTGTGACGCAGTGTTTAGGGAATCTGACTTGCCCCTACCCCTTGCAGCTGCAGTCTTCCTTATCCTCGGCCCCTCTGATTCCCATGCTCCTTTCTGGCCACATTCACACCCTGTTCCCTGGAAGCTGACTCATCCTTTGTTTTTCCTATCTGATGCAGTCTTTGGAGAATCTGACTTGCCTCTACCAGCAGCAGCTGTTGTCTTCCTTATCATTGGTCCTGGTTACTCCCTACCTGGCTATTTTGCCTTTAAAGCAACAGAGGAGCCCAACCCCTTCATCCTCATGGCTGCTATCATGATCTATTCATGGGGCAGCTTGATCAATGTGGCAGCAGATTTCTACAAGGATGGCTGTAAGGTGGCAAACCCTAAGGCGCTGGTGACGGAGGGCCCTTACAGGCTGGCTCGCCATATCAACTGGTTTGGGGACTGGATGAGGTAAGCGGTGAAGGTTCCGGCTTTCTGTGGGTTGCCATCGGGAGTGAGCCTGCCACAACTGATACTGATTAGTGGGGACACAGAGTTTCCCTGGCAAGTATCATGCTTAGGATGATTTTCAGAGTTTGCTTGTGCAGCTGGCGAAGTATTGCCATTTTTTTATACCAGAATATGCTCTCAGTATCGGTTTCCCTCAACACACACTTACAAACTGGTTGGAGTCATGTGGCGGGTCCTGCACGGCCCAAAAGCTGTGCAGCGATCTATATCATATGATATGCACTTGTGCGGGACTTGATCGGCTCCCACAATGGAGACATGAATCACTGGATGTTGATCATGTCATGCTTGCTTAGTGCAATACACAAGCTGCTCATATTGCTTAGTGCAGTACAGAAGCTGCTCATATTCTGTCGATACCAGCAACCTGGGTGTCCGGCTTCCCCATCTTTGAAACCATAACGGCCTAAAACCACAAGGATTTGAGTACGTGGAGATTGGCCACTTTGCTGTGAGCAAATCTCTGTCTGGGACAGCAATCAAAAGTGCCCTTTCATTAATACCCGGCATTTCGTACCTGGCATATACTACCTGGCTATAACCTGGTCCCTGGCTTCCCCATCCATCCACATGCAGGTACTTCTCCTTTGCCCTGGTATCAGGCAGCGCTGTGAGCTTGCTCATCCCGGGTTGGACCATGTTCTTCAACCTGTCATCCATGGCTAAAAAGCAGCAGGAGCAGGCTGCACGAGGAGGGGTAGCATATGAGAAGTACGTCCAACGTACCCCAGCAGTCATCCCCCTGCGCCTGCTCTGCTAAGGGTTTAGGGTTTAGGATTTAGGGTTAAACTAGAGGAGGGGTAGCATATGAGAAGTACGTCCAACGTACCCCAGCAGTCATCCCCCTGCGCCTGCTCTTCTAAGCCTCTGATCTAAGCCACCAGAGGTCTGCTTAGCATGAGGTGAATGGCTGGAGTTCAGGGGAGGTAAGATGATGTGTGGATGTTGCCATCGATTGGCTTGCATTTTTATGTTCCCCTTGGCGAGGGCATGGTGTAAGAAGCCGACGAGGAGGACATGACTTGTCTCCGTCATGCATTGTTGGTGGAGCTGAAAAGGGACCCCAACTCTGCAGCTGCGGGCAAGTCATGGTAGTCTGCACCGAGCACGCACTGTGCGGCACAGGTTGGGGTTATGCTGTCTTATTAGCTGTGCTTCCATTGGAGTAAGCTTTTGAGTCCGCGGTGCTGGGATTTGTGGCAGGAAGGGGGCAATGATGGGGGCAATGATATTCAGTTACCTCTTACTGCAGGAATGCAGTTGTGGTATCATCTGGCCATGGATGTTGTGCTTTTGATCAGAAAGGATCTGACCCTCGGGCATTGACTCTAGCATGGGACATCCAAGGTGGTGTTTCATGGCCTTATCTTCATGTTTTCTAGACGGGAAAGGCCCCAGTTGATCACTTGAGGCATGATATGAAGTTGGTGACTTAATTCCTTGTATGTTCTGTTGTGATATGGAGGCGCAGACGTTGGCTGTTAGTGATAATCAGGGGCTGCGTCTTTTTGCCACTTGGCCATAAGCATGTGCTGTGGATGGTCCACATTGTGAGGGCTCTTAAGTCCCTGGCCTTTGGTTTGCAAGTAGCTAAGCTGTCACTGGCCTTGGCATGCGTGTGCGTACCAAACGCTTCTTCCAATTGTTTGCCCTGGGGCACTCAGTGGTCCATCTTGGCCAATTATCTGTTTATAATTAGAGGTCTGCCTCTGTTCTGCCAGCATGGCTTTTCTCTTCTACCATCAAAGATCTTCCTTCCATGAAGTTCTTTGTGCACGTTATGTTGCTGTACATTTTGCCTGCATGGCATGTCCTGCGGTCATCTGAGTGGAGCGTGTTTCATCAGTGAGTGTCTGCATGGCAGAAGGCACATCCATATTGCAGTGTTCCCATATGGACTTGCATGCATGCGGTGCATGTAGTGCATGTGGCCCTGTCCTGTCTTGTTACCAGAGAGAGTGTGTGTATGTGTTGCTGGTGTGCACATTTGTGGAGGGTGCATGCTATTCTGTGATACAGCTAAGACATGCGTTCATGCACGTGGTGGGTTCTGACAGTTGCAGTATGAGAGGTTGCTTTACTACAGTCTTACTGATTATGCAATGTGAGTACTGGGTGTTTGTTTAGAGTGCATGCAGTGGTATGAGAGCGCATGCTGGTATATGTGTGTGGAGGACTTAGGCCTGCAGGCTTGCCTGTGGTCCTTGCCAAAAAGCTATGACTTCAGTGACAACCCGAAAAAAAAATGTGTATATCTGTGAATCTTCGCGTACGCGCATGTTACATCCTTGCTTAACGAGGTTGCGATGCCAGCTCCTCGGCGGGATGTAACTGTGCCGAGACTATAGATACCCCCCTCCTTAGCAGAGAGCTTCCTTGGCAGCCATTGCAGCTCTCAATACTCCAGACAACCTACCTGACCATCTCCACGCCTATGCTGCGTTGCGTCAAAAACGCAGCAGACTCAGTCCACGCGCCATATATAGAGGGGATTAGAACTAGAATACTGGTGAACAGGGACTTACATTGCCCTGCGAACCGCTCACTACCTCCAAAGGCAAATTGCCTGACAGCTCCCACTTCCCGCCCAGGCGCAGCCTCGGCAAGCCCACTTTGCTAGTCCTACTAGTACAGAACATATAAAAGCAGCCCCGCCCAGAACATCCATCACCGAAAGGGGCTAAGATCCTAAGGCAGGCCAACAGTTAGATTGTAGCATTCCCGTAGCTCAGGTGCCGCGTACCCATCTTGAGTAGCCTGTGTAGAGGTGCCCTAGCCTAGCGCGGCACACCTGCATCAACTTGCGTCGCTCGGTCTAAGGTGAACAAGATACACTAAGCGTCCGTAGAACAAGCTCATATCTCCGCTCAGTAGAGTATACCTGCTAGTGATAGCACAAGCTGGCCTAAGAGATCAACCGAACGCGACGCTCTTCCGAACCTGACCAGGCCCTGTCCCGTAGGACTCGTGCCACTATTGATAAGCATCTTACGCAAACGACTCTAGCGTTGTATGCGCAACAGCGAGGAAGCCTGCTCGGGAAAGTACAGCGACGTCCCCAGCCCATACCTCCTTCCCATCAAGGGCGTGAAAGGACAGCAACTGCTGTACGGACCAGAGGTTGTCATAGCAACAGACTTCAGCACCCACGACACAGCGAATAGTAAGGTAGGGTGCGCAAACAGCAAATGATGCACCTGGCCCAAGTCTCAAGTCAGCCATCTTGCCCCTTACAGTCACAAAGCTCTACTGTCTCTACTGTCGTAGGTCGCCACCACAAGACAGCAACCTACCAACATGAGCAACGGCGGCACCATGCAGGATCAGATCATGGCAGACAGGCAGCAGGTACGATACACATAAGCAGAACCTCAGCATTCAAGCAGAAACGACCCACTCCCAAGCTGCCAGCCACGCTAGCATGTCTTGTGATCCTCCTCACAATGTCCCTTTGTGTCTGCGCACAGAATGACCTCACCGAGATTGAAACAAGCCGCAAAGTCTTGGCGGGAGGAGAGGAGCCAATGGTCTCCATCAAACCCTCCCCAGAATTGCTTGCCAAGCTTGCCCTTCACAAAGCAAAAGCAGCATCAGCTATCGATCACAGCCAAATCCAAGGTTCCAACTACACCATCTACTGGGACCACACCTACCCAGGGCATGCTCTGCTCAATGGTTACCCCTCCATCTTCAGCACAGTCCCAGAGTCACACCGGGTGACCCTTATCGTCACTGGCTACGAATGCCGTACTGTCAAGACCCTGGAAGCTGCTAAGGCCTCCCTTGCTGCAATCCCTGGTGTGGAAACTGTCATCATCCCCGAAAGCGCCAAAGAAGACCTCCACATGGGCATCCTGCGGTTCAAGGACCCTGATACGGCTGACTCGGCATTCTTCCACCTCGGAGACTCGGAATACATGACGGCTGATGGCAAGTACCAGCTATCATTCCGCCGCAAGTACCCAGAAGCAGTCCCCGTGGAGGTCAAGGACCTGCATACCATGTGGCTGCACACGCCGTCATTGATCAATCTTGGCAAATTCGCACGCTTCCGGCAGCTGCAGCAGAAGGTGGCAGACGACCTCAGCAAGCAGGACGCCACACGGCTGGAGATCATAGACATCAGAGTCCCAAACGCCTCCTCCCCGTACACTGGTGTCATACTAGTGGACTACGATAACATCGAGTACTTCACCGAGCAGAAAGTCATCAACACCAAGGCGGGTGAGCTGCTGTACCAAGTGCACGTGGGAGAACTCCCCCCTGAGGTGCAGCAGCTCATCCTTGGCCGCCGGGAGCCAGAACCCTACAGCATTGCCATGAGCAAGGTGCCCTTAACACTGACGGTTAACGCGGTTACCAGCGCCTTGCACAAACTTGCCCTGCTGAGCAACGCCAAGTTCCGCAGCATCCGGCTCATCCACGTGAATCGGCCGCAGGGCTACAAGGTGTACCAGCTGATTGTGGGGACTGAGGGAGAGTTCATCAGTGTGTTGGGCTACAACCGCCACAAGCAGGCTCGTATTGGTAACACCTTCATGCTCCTGTCCACAAGCAAGAGCAGCATTGTGGGTGAGTCCAACCCCCGAGACACCAACCTGGTAGCCAACGTCCAGAAGGCCTTGGCAGAGGGGGTTAGCTACAAGATGATCATGGAGGTAAACATGGTGCAGTTCATAAAAGGACACAATTGCAGTACGATACATGCATTTCCCAGCGTTGCAACTGCCCGGACAGCCCAACAGGGGTATGTGCTGATGTCCCTTACTGACTATGAGTGCTACCAAAGCCATCACAGACCTGCAGCATGCCCTACTATTATTACCCATAGGAAGATGATGACATTGCCAGACTGTGCTGCTACCGTACAGTGCCCTGCATGCAAATTCCCACTCTTTGCCACCAGACCTGCGCTCCAGCAAACCTATAGGGCTCGATCCTGTCAAGATTTCAGATGCTCTATTACTATTGGCAGCAAAATGCCTGCTTGTGTGTCATGGGATGCCGCACTTACTGCTGAGTGTACCCCTCACATCAGTCAATCAGAATGCCTGGTCATTGCTGCTGCTAAAGAACATAGTTCCCATGGTGTTTTGCTGAGCTTACATGAGCTTCCTATCTGCTGTCCACAATCTCCCACAATTCACTCACCATTCATCTCTTCCTTCACCATTCATGTTAGATATATCAACCAAATTCCCACAATTCCTCTGACTGAACTATGGCATCGCATTCCCCTGCCCCCCTCCTGCCACCCATCAGAAGTGCCAGACCATACTGATTTGTACCATCAGCCACCCACCTTGCAGCAAGGAAGATCATCCAGCCACATGAACATTGCAGCCCTGAGCGAACTCTCCATGTGTGCATACACTGTGCCATGCTGCAGGGCGGTGACAAGCAAGACAAGCCTGCAGGAGCAGGCGCCTCAGCATCAGGAAGAAAGAGGGATGAGGATGGACAGGCCCTGCCAAAGAGTCGCCATGCAGCTACCTAAGGCTTCTCCTCTCAGGCAGCAGCAACTGCAGTCTATGCTAGCTCCAGCAGCACTACCACTGCAGTGGTCCCAGGGCTGCATAATAGGGTCCCGCATAGGTCAGGGAAGGTGCCAGCAATTAACCAGGATGTGTTATGATGATCTGCTCGCAGTTATCCTTAGGGGACGGATCCATAGACTGAGTGCGAAGGCAGACGGAGGGTTCCAAGGGGAGCAGGGCTACATGGCCACATTGTGCACTTGCTGTCAGCGAATCTGCTTGTACTATGGCGATATGTTAAGATGGCGTGAACCAGAAAGGGGTCCCAGCTCGCAGTCCTGTGAATCTCAGGGTAGAGCAGCGCCAGTAAGGGTCCCCGGAACGTTGCCAATTGCGAACTCAGGAGGAATTGCACCCAATGCACTCTCGCCGCGGCAGAGCAAAAATAAACTCTTGCACATAGAGAACGCGGCCACGTATAGCATATCCTACATGACAATACGTATAGCATATCCTACATGACAATACATTATACATTATACATCGCTCTGCTTGGCGGTGACATGTCTTTTTTTAGGCATGTTACCGCCGAGCCTGTAAAGTGAACTAGTAGGGAGTTTAGAACTCGGTGAAGGCAGCTGGATCCCGTGTGTGCGTCCCTGTCTCGTCCAGGGGGCATGCGCGCCAGTTGCAGCGCACAGCTGGTCACTGAGCCATGCAACCGGGTCAAACGACCTCGCAACGTGCACAGCAAGAGGCATGGGCCTGTTGAGCACTTGCGATTGCTTAAGACGGGGTCCGAACGCCTCAGCTTCGTGAACTGCAGAACTTTCGGCAGTGACGATGCTTCGGTACAGAGCAAGCTATCCTCTTACGTCATGCAGCTGTCTCGCCTTGGCGTTGGAGCCTGTGGTGTTGCTGAAAGCAGGATACCGGGTAGTGGATGTCGTAATGTTACGAAGGACTGGCAGTTGATATGGTCCGGGCTGCCAGAGGGTCAGCCACGGCAACATGGGGTGGGCCTGTTTCTTAACTCGAAGTGGTCCCGTTGCCTAATCGACTGGTCTGCTGTCAGTGAGCGAATCCTGGTAGTCCGTGTGAGAATCAGCAGTGGGATAAACGCCTCAATCGTGGTAGCATATTCGCCGACTGATACCGAGTCCACCCCTGAGGAGGTCAAGGAAGCTTTCTACCTGCAGTTGGAAGCTATCTTGGCAGCGCTGCCTTCCAGGGACATGCTAGTCCTTCTGGGTGACTTCAACGCCCAGGTTGGCACTGATCCAGAACCGTATGGGGGTGTTATGGGGCCTCATGGCTTTGGGAAGCAGCAGCCTTCAGGGAATGGTGAGCGACTCTTGCAGCTGGCTGGTGCCTTGAACCTTCGCTTAGCCAACACCTTCTTCAAGCACAGCAATTACCGGACTGCTACTCACAAGATGGTTAATAGAAACAAGCAGGATGTGCTCAGGGTCATCGATTACATAGCTGTCTCCAAGCGGTTCATGTCAAGTGTGACAGACTGCAGGGTCTTTCGCAGCTTTGATACAGGTGGCTCTGATCATAGAATGCTGGTGCTTACGATGCGCCTCCGCTTGTCAGTGGCCAAGCAGCACAGTGCGAAGGGACAGCCAGCACGGCCCTATGACTGCAGCCGGCTGCAAGAATCTGCAGCAACTCAGCAGTGCTTTGAGCTGGCAATGTCTAACCAGTTCAGCCGTCTGGTAGGGGCTCAGTTGCAGAGCGCACAAGACGAATGGACACAGCTAACAGCGGCAGCCAGCCAAGCAGCCCATAAGGCTGGTCTAAACCTCAAGCCTCAGCAGCGGCGCCGAGATTTCGCTATATCCGATGCGACCTTGCAGAAGATTGAGCGGAAACATGCAGCACATGCAGCGGTGCTGTCCTCTCCTAATGATGCTACCAGGGCAGATTACAGGGAGGCCAATAATGCTGCTAGGCGAGCGGTTAAGAAGGATCAGGAGCGGTACTTCAAGCAGCAAGCGCTGTTTGCGGAACATGCTCTAAAAGCTGGTAATCTAGCCGTGTTCCACAAGCATGTCCAGCGGATCTTCAAGGAGCAGCAGGGCAGTAGCTCTGCTGCTCCTACAGCTGTGCTAGGGGGTGCTGATGGCAAGCAGCTGTTCCAAAGCAGGGAGGAGGTGGTGAAGTGCTTTGCTGAGCACTTTGCTGATGTCCTCAACTGCCCTGCCAAGCTCGACCAGCAAATGCAGCAGACCATTGAGGAGTTAGTGCAGAAGATGGAGGCAGGGCAAGGTGCAAACCAGCAGAGTGAAGCAGCAGCTCAGCCACCTACTGTGCAGGAGGTTGAAGAAGCTGTCTTTGCCTGTCGTAATGGGGCAGCTCCTGGGGTTGATGGTATCGCAGCGCCTATGCTAAAGCTCAGTGGGACCATGCTGAAATGGTTGCACAGGGTCATTGTGGCGGTGTGGGAGTCAGGGAAAGCGCCAGTGGAGTGGAAACGTGCACTGTTGGTGGCACTGTATAAAGGCAAAGGAGAGCGCAAAGTGAGAGATAGCTATAGGGGGATAAGCTTGCTAAGTATACCGGGGAAGGTGTATGTCTTGGTCATTTTGGCTAAGATCAGTTCTCATATCGATGCACAACTGCTTGATAACCAGTCTGCTTTTAGGAAGGGGAGGGGCCTCACTGATGCTCTGTTCACCATACGCCAGGTCATCTCTAAGTCTGTAGCATTCGATCAGCCTCTATTCATGGCTTTTGTGGATTTGCGTAAGGCATATGATTCTGTACCGCGAGACACGCTATGGCGCATCCTGCATGTGTACGGGGTACACACAAAGCTGATAGAGTTGCTGATGGACTTGCATACTGGCACACAGGCTGCTGTTAGGATGGGTGGTGTGGTGTCTGAGTGGTTTGATGTGCATGGCGGGGTGCGGCAGGGATGTGTCATTGCTCCCTTGCTGTTCAACATCTACATGGACTTTGTGGTTCGGCAGGCAATGGCTCAGATGCCGGAGGGATGTGGGGTGAAGCTAGCCTATCATGCAGATGGGAAACTTGAGCGTGATGGGTGTGGTAGTGGTGGGTGTGTGGAGCTGTTGTCTGTTCTGCTGTATGCAGATGATATGGTGTTGCTAAGTCCCAGCAGGGAGGAGTTGGTGGTCATGCTGCAGGTGATGGACAAGGTTGCTGCTAGTCTTGGGTTGCGCATCAATGCAAGCAAGACTGAGATCCTGTCCATTGACAAGGATTGGAAGGAGGGGGATGTGCCAGTGCAGCAAGGACCAGAGGTGGTTATCAGTGAGGGTGTGGTAAAAGAGGTGTCACAGTTCAAGTACTTGGGAAGTGTGCTTGTGACTGATGGCAGGTTGGATGTGGAGTTGAATATCAGGAGGGGTAAGGCTGTGGGGAGGTTTAAGCAGTTTGAAAAGATGTGGGGTACCAAGCATCTGTCATTGGCTACGAAGGTGAAGTGTTACAAGGCATATGTGTTGCCAATTCTGCTGTTCGGGAGTGAGTGTTGGTCCCTGACCAAAGTGCAATCGCAAAAGCTTGAGCGGGTGCACTCTAGCTGCCTTAGGAGCATCCTGGGGGTCAGGCTGTCAGATCGGCACACCAATGAGCATATCAGGAAATCATGTGGGGTAGCCACCTTGTCAGCATACATCACAGCAAATAGGCTGAGGTGGCTGGGGCATGTGGGCCGCATGGAGGAGGGCAGGTTGCCGCATATTGCGTTGTTCTCTTCATTACATGGTGACATGACGAGGCCAGTGGGTAGGCCTCGCCATACCTGGGAGAAATGCGTGTGTGCAGATCTGAAGGTGCTTGGTCAAGATGAGGGGAGCTGGGAGGCTTCATGTCAGATTAAGAGTGCTTGGAGGAAGAGGTTGTGGGATCTTACGTACCCTTGGGAAAGCCAACGGTTAGTGATGTGTAGAAGGCGCACTAAGCAAGCTATTGATAAGCATGTGGAGCGCTATGTGGTGCCTTTCAGTGGCTGGGAGGATGGTGGTTCACCAGTACCTAGGTGGTGGGAGCCACCTCCAGCCCCTACTAGGGTGGTGCTTGATCCTGCTGCCTCCCCGCCACCCATGTGTGATGGAAGTGGAGCAGGTTTTGGGTTTTAGTGGTGGTGTTTGTTTCCCCTTGGTGTGCACGCCGTTGCATCTAGCCTCAGCTTGTGTGTGGCAAATCCACCATCGGTTGTGTGGCTTCGTGATTGTGATCAGGAGCCTTGTGTTTGTGGCCTAGGTTTGTTTGGCCATTGGCATTGCTGGTCTTGCGTTTTGATTGATTGATTGATTGACAATACCGAGGACTCAGAGACCTCCGTTCTCACTAGTGTCCACGCACACCCAGGCCCTCACCAGACAAAGAAGACAAGCTACGCAGTCCAAAAGAGCCGCAGTTGCCTCTAGCAGCATGGCTTTCCGAAAAATACTCCCCAATAATGCCACCTTTGGGGAGCGGCTGCATGACATGAAGGGCTGTCCGCTCCTAGATGTGCAAATTTCCCGAACAGGGCTGAAAAATGCTGCCGCGTATACGACTGGCCTACACCCTTTCACTCCGGCTCTCCCACCGCAAACTGCCCTTGCTACGACAGGAGGCAGAAAGCTCAGTAACGACAGCACTCCTCAGAACTTTACCCTGCAGCATGCAGGTGGCCGCCCCAGTACAGTTGACTACGAGCAGCTCGCCCCCTCTGCTTTCCCGTCAGCCCAGGCACCCATTGCAGCCACAGTGCATAGTAACCCCAAGGCGGATTTCGCAGTTGATGGAACTCATGGGATACTCACTGATAGACTCTCAAACATACAACAGCAGGTTGGGGCACAAAACAAAACAAAAAAAACCAATTTTAACGTCCGGGTCCAAGACCGGAAGTCAGACTGACTCATCGGACGGCCTTGCGGCGACGGTGTTGCCCAGTTGATCAGACCGTTAGCCCATTGAACAGACGAATCCATTGTCTAGGCAACGCGGATACCTGTAACCTTAGTCTTGAGAGGCCCCGGCTAAGGGCGGCGAGGAGACCGGGATTCGAACACCGGATCTGAGGATTCGAAGTCCTCTGCTCTACCAATTGAGCTACCCCCCCAGCCTCTCAGCTTCCGGAATGTCCAACAGGGCGACACAAGAACCTGATGCCAGCACCACCAGCAGCAGCAGCAGCATACCGCTACCCGCTGATAACATCACAACCACCAGACAATCAGCCTCTGGCGTCAGGCCGGCTACAAGTAGTAGTACCAGCATCGCCTTTTCGATGGCAACAGGTAACAGCAGCTTCATGCAAACAACAAAGCAAGGCCCCGTTGATACCGATGGCTTGTTGACGTTCAGACATGGTGGTATGTTAGCCTGTACATACAGTAACAGCAACATGATACTCCCACCAGCATATGCTACCACCATGATGTGGGGAACCTCTGCCCCAACTCTTGCTAGGACACTTAGGAGCACCTCCACCCTTGCTATTTGGAGTTTTACCCTGACCAACAGCAGCTCCTTGGAGAGACCAGCCACACCTCCCTTTCTGGCCACAGCTCCAGACCATCTGCCTGTTTATCTCCTGCTCTCTGCTATACTGACGCTGAGGTCTCTCTCATACCTCTATGAAGCTGGCAAGCCAATCTCTGGCCTCACGTACACACCCCGGAATGCCACACCAACAAAGCTGAATGTCACAAAGAAAAGAAAGACCAACCAGCGCACCGGCCTATTAGAAAAAGCCAAAGGTGTCCAAAACAGCATGAAAGCCCTTAAGCAGAGGCTGCGAGATAAGTATGTCATGCAATGTCAAACTCGCCTACAAATGGAGATGGAACACCCTGGGGCTTTTGCCGCACACTACCTCAAACGAGCAATTGCAAAGCAAGTGAGGCGCTGCATCAATCAATCAATCAATCAAAACGCAAGACCAGCAATGCCAATGGCCAAACAAACCTAGGCCACAAACACAAGGCTCCTGATCACAATCACGAAGCCACACAACCGATGGTGGATTTGCCACACACAAGCTGAGGCTAGATGCAACGGCGTGCACACCAAGGGGAAACAAACACCACCACTAAAACCCAAAACCTGCTCCACTTCCATCACACATGGGTGGCGGGGAGGCAGCAGGATCAAGCACCACCCTAGTAGGGGCTGGAGGTGGCTCCCACCACCTAGGTACTGGTGAACCACCATCCTCCCAGCCACTGAAAGGCACCACATAGCGCTCCACATGCTTATCAATAGCTTGCTTAGTGCGCCTTCTACACCTCACTAACCGTTGGCTTTCCCAAGGGTGCGTAAGATCCCACAACCTCTTCCTCCAAGCACTCTTAATCTGACATGAAGCCTCCCAGCTCCCCTCATCTTGACCAAGCACCTTCAGATCTGCACACACGCATTTCTCCCAGGTATGGCGAGGCCTACCCACTGGCCTCGTCATGTCACCATGTAATGAAGAGAACAACGCAATATGCGGCAACCTGCCCTCCTCCATGCAACGCAGCAATGGATATCTTGAAAGAAAAGCCTACAGAATCTACAGGTACACTAAAGTCACATACATGCGTCCAACACCCCCTGGACAGAATGATGCTCCACAATCAGCAAACCTCCAGCCCCAGGATTGTAAAGCAGCAGACACAACCTGCCCAGTAGAAGCCTCATGTCCTCATGTAAACTGCACTGCACCCAATGACCCACACAGCCAGCATGAGGCCCATGATCGCACTGCTGTCACCTGCCAGGCTAGGGCCACCCACCCCCAGACCGTGCCCAATGCGCCCTTCGTAAGGAAACCAAAGCTAGGACAGAGTGCATGTCACCATAACACTTGCTGCAACCCGAGGTGTCAAGGGCAATGCCAGGCTTTCAGAGCACTCTGCCCTGAGGGCCTCCATCGACCCGAAGCCCGCACTACTTATGAGCAACTGCATGGACTGGCACACCACCAAGTGCAGCTTACAGGCTGCCAGCAATCAAAAAGTGCCTGGGTGTACTGCCCCACCTACCTGCTGAGTATGCCTAACCTGGAAGACAGGCTGATTCCCCTTTGGGTCAATGATCTCTTTAACCTCCTCCAGGACAATGTACATGAGCAATTATACCTGGCAATGCCAGCCAAAGACCCTCCAGACTTGAGCGTGCGTCCTTGCAGAGGCTGGGCCTGGGTCCCTGCAGACTACTTCCTCCGCTGCTTCCACCTAGCCTCGACCAAGCAGGCACTTCATGAACAAAAGCTATACGACCGAAGACTGCCCCAAACTGCACGACGATGGATACGCCAACCCATCCCGGCGACAGCAGGCAAGCCAAGCGACCACAGGGAGACAGGAGAAACAATGTCCTTACACTACGTCGAGTCGACGCTGGGCAGGTATGCAGTACACAGAGCGGGCTTCAGCAGACAAGATGCTGCCACTGCAGAGCTACTCGGCGAAGAATGGCAGAATGAGAGCCACGGCCAAGCAGATCCTAGACCCAGGGTATATACCACTATACCGCGGGAACAGGACAGTCTGAGAACGTTCCAGGGAACTTCAACAGGAGCTTCTTGCGAAGGGCTCAGCCTTGTCCCTCCCCCTATGCCAAGCATGCAAGGTGCAGGCAAGACTTTTAAAGCACCACAGACACGCGGCCCAAAAGCTCCCCACACGGTAAAGCGCAGGTCGAAGCCGGAGCAGGGTATGCGACGAATCGATGCAATGCTTAGAGCAGCAGTCCCTGGAATGGCCCCTGGCAATGCACCGACCAAGCAGAAGCCATTTGAGACAGCTGCCCCACAGCCGCATAACATCGCAGCAGCCCCGCACATCTCCAGAAACGGTCCCCAACACCGTCCGGACCCCCTTGTCGAACCTGATAGTGAGGACGAAGATGTTATAATGATCGATCACGATATGGAAGGCCTCAGCGAACCTTGCCATAAGCCTTCCAGTCCCAATTGGGGATATGCAGATGTTCAGCGTCAGGTTAGTCCCACCCCACACACACAGTGGGTCACACCAGAAACCGTAGGACTGTACTGCCAAACGCAAGATCGCGGGAACTGCGCAATGCATGCACTCAATGCTATGTCAGGCAGAACAATCATCACTCCAGCTGAAGCCCAAGCACTACTCCGACATCCACAAGTCCCAAGACCAGCCGACAGCGATAGGCCTGACTGCAATGCCGACGGCTGGTTCAGATGGGAGGCTATCAACAAGCTCCTATACTACACAACAACTATAGACTTGACCCTTCTTGTCCTAAGTAACCCTCAAAACCACCCACAGCACTCTGCCAGTACTAGCTCAGCAAAGGCACAGATACTCGCCCTGGCACCGCAAGGATGTAATGCATTGTTCCTGCATAAACCAGGCCACTTCATATGCTGGAAACGCAGCCCTATAAACGGCAAATGGTACAGCCTGGACTCGATCCCCTATGTAACAACACGCAGAATAAAGGAGTTGACTGATGCCGACTGGGCAGCATTCAATGGCACGATCAGTACAACCATAGCGGCTGACGCATACCTCCACAACGCCACTGGATTAACTCTGTACAAACGTAGGTATACACCGCCCCCGGCAAACAGAAGTCACATGCACTATGTGGACCTAGCAGGAATTGAGCTCCATAAAGCAGGCCCCACTCAGCGCCCTGCTGCTGCATGGATTGATGAGGATACAGAACGAGCCCGCGCCCGGGCCCAGAGAATAGCACAGGCCCGAGCAGGCACATCTCAGCAGCTTCCCAAACGCAAGCCTGCACAGCGTGACATAGCACCACACATAGCCCAGGCTGCCCTGCAGCCCTCCCAGACCCACAAACAACCTACCACGACCCAACAGCAAACAGAGGCACGCCACCCTCATAGCCCCTGGAGGCTCGCAACCGCATTAAACATTAGAGTGTGCAGTCAAATTGCCAGTCACTGCGGGCTGCATGCATTAGAAGCCATGGTAGGACAGGCCATTGCCACTCCACGAGAGGTCACCAAGTACCTTCAAGAGACCTGGCCTGCAGGAGAGGATAAAGAAGGGCAGGAGGGTGATCACTATTCCACACAAGGCAACTACTCAGATCTTGCACTACAACGCATCCTGTATTGGTTCTGGTGCAGGAGGGCTTGCCAAGGAACTGAATTCTTGGAGATGCACGTGGTCTCTGGCCATGAACAGCTGCAAAAGGGCAATTATAGCGAAGCAATAATACAACTGCTACACCAGGCTGAGGCTTTTATGGTAAATTATACAACAAATCCATCCGCTGGGCAAGATAGTGGCAGACACTGGCATGTTGTGAGGAAGGGAAGGACTGACAAAGGCCCTACACCAGACTGGTATCTTGTTGACTCCCTAGACCAGGCTGTGCATCCAGCCCAGGTGAAAATAATGACAGAGGCCGACTGGAAGGATATCCATGGCACTTTATACATCATTAAACAAAGCACAGAAAAACAAATGCTAGACTCATGTGAATTCACAGATGAGGAACTACTGGCACATCAACAGAGACTTGCAGGAGAGGAAGCACGAGCAGCTCACACCCATGTCAGAGAGCAAAGCGACCCCCCGCATCTGCTTATTATAGAGCAGGATCAAGCCCAACGGTCGGGCCTCACCCAGACCACCCTTAGGAAACGGAATAAGAACCCACCAACTGAGCCTGGGCAGCGCAACAAGCCTAAAAAGACCAAGGCACCAACGACAGCCAAAACTAATGACAACTCATCCAGTATACCAGACATACAAAACTATTTCCACAAGCAAGCACAGCCCACAGCGCACACTCAGGAGATATTGCACCCACCCATACACTCACAACAGGTACAGGGGCTCTGCACAGGGACCCAATTGGAAACTCCCAATAAAGAGAGTGCTACCATCCCCACGCTGAAAGTAATGACTCTTAATGTGAGGGGGCTGTACTCGAATCTTGAAGATGTGCTTGATGTGCTGCAAGACCACCAACCTGATGTGCTCGTTCTGACAGAAACCAAACTAACAAGAAAAGCATGCAGCCAGGCATGCAAACATCTCAGTGGCCATGGGTATGTACAACGACACAGCGCATGCCAGTACAATCCTAGAGCAGGAGTAACCCTACTAATCAACAAGAGCTTTGCAGACCTGGGAACTGTTGAAACAATTGACATCCCCGGGGACCTTGGTGGTTACATAAAAGCAGTGCAGCTTCGCATGGAGGTCTCTACACCGTTAACAGTCGTTGGGGTATACATGCCTACCAGCCATCCCTCAGACAAGATTGTCAGATCCCAAATCTACAGGAGAATGAAAGCACTGACAGAAAAAGCCAATGACAAAGAGGAAGGTCGCCACAACATAATATTTGCAGGAGATTTCAATGCAACACTGAACAATATGGATAGAGCAAGTGGCAATACCAACCCAATGGACAACGCTCACCAAACACAGATCAAGGAAACAAAACTCTATACGCTGGACCCTGTCCAGGCTGGTCACCCCAGGAAATACACATGGAGAAAGGGATCAGCTGAACAGCTGGCAAGCCGGATTGATGACATGTTCACAAACAATGAAGCCCTTCCAGCCTCTGCAGTCACACAGATATGGGATATGACCGGCAAAGGCACAGATCATGATCTCTTGGAGGTCTGTGTTCCCTACCACAAGCTCAACATGCTCCCACCCCCACCAATCACAACTGACAGTGCCGAGAAAGCAACCCTTGAAAAACTGAAACGACTGAAGAAACTCACAAAGGAGGAGAGGGATGGCCTCAAGATTATCGTGGAAGAAAGGCATGGTCTAGCATACCACCAGCTGAATGACCAAGTCCAACACTTACTGCTCAACGACGTGTACCCACACTGGGAGCGCCTATCTAATGGAGACCCCGCAAGCATGGAACCCCTCCGGACCCTCTGTCTCGGAACTGCAGCTGATCCCGCCGCCCAAAGGGAGCTTATGGAAGCGCTGAACACTCAGATGGCTGACCTGCTGCTGCAGACTCGGGACACCATGCTATCAGAAGGTCCAACCACCATGACCAACCCAACAGGGCACCACTATCGGCCCAGACTTGTGGCCCTCCAACGTGATGGCCTGATTAAGTTACGAAAGAAGGTAGTCCAAGCATTGAGACAGGAACACGTGGAGGAAACAGAGCTGCCTGCAGACGTGTGTAAAGCACTTGAAGCACTGAACACAACAGCTGAGCGCAGTGGCACCTCTCCTCAACCCCTAAAAGCCTCTCTCAAACAAATTAAACCCAAAATCCGCAAGGAACTAGGGTCATTGACAGTGAGCACCAGACAAAGCGTAAGCAAAATGCCATTGCCAAAAGGCAGGCGCTGTATGACCAAAGGCAGAAGATAGGCAACCAAATGATCACTGGCCAATTCAAGGGGCGCAACAGCATGCAGCTTAGGGCAATAAAAACTGGAGAAGACACAGTAGTTACAGACCCAAAGGGAGTCCTGGAAGCCATCACAACATATTATACGCCCAAGCTGATGCCAGCAGCAGGTGCCGGTAGCAAAACTGGACTGTACCACCCATCAGAGCAAGCAAGGTCATATCCCTGGCTACAACCCAACGCCCCAGATACCTTTGACCTGAACACAGCCATCACTAGCGGTGCTGCTCCACGACGATGGCTGCACAATGAAATAAGGGACCAGCAAGCTTTTCAGGCCTGCCTCAAATCCCTGGCTCGCGGCAAGGCCCCGGGACCCGACCAAATAACAAATGAGATGCTGAACATGCTGCCTCCCCAAGGACAAGACCTCCTACACGGTTACATCCAATTGATGTGGGCAACAGGCTACACCCCTAAAGCATGGAAAGAGAGCACCACAGTGCTCCTGTTCAAAAACAAAGGCACACCCCTCAAACTGCAATTCTACAGACGCATTGGCCTAGAGATGACAATATACAAACTATGGACCAGAATGATCACATGGGTCCTTGCTGACTATGCCGAAAGACACAACATTCTGAGCTACACCCAGGGTGGGTTCCGAAACAAACGAACCTGCATGGACCAGCTGGAGCTGTTCACCCTCTTGCTTGAGGATGCCAAACTGACCCGGAAAGACATCTATCTCCTTATGGTTGACTTTTCCGAGGCTTTTGACACAATTGACCATGACAAGCTGCTGCAAATCATGTATGACCTGGGCTTCCCGACAGATGCCACAGAGGTGGTCAAAGACCTGTACACGGGTGCAACAACAGCATTTACAACCCCATTCGGGAATACCGAACCAATGCCCATGGACAGAGGGACAATTCAAGGTGACAGCCTCTCACCGTTTCTGTTCATTTTATATCTGGAGCCCCTGCTACGCTGGCTAAGGGTAGGTGCCAGAGGATACATCCCAGGTGCATACAACAACCGAGATACGCTTTTCAAACTGAAACAGCAGATCCCAGATGTCACATATGCGGATGACCTGAACCTGATATGTTCATGCATTGGGGATTTAACCAGCCAAGCTGACAAGGTCACCCTGTATGCTGACTGGGGACACCTAAAAATAAACAACACAAAGACCCTCCTCACAGGTGCCAGATATAGGGCTGACGCCAAAGACCCTTTTAATCTGGAGAAGCTCCGGCGTAGCCTAACTGATGTGAAGGTCCAACGATCCCCTGCAACACTCCACGACCCACGAAAACCGTTCCGTTACCTGGGCCTGCAATTCACCATGCACCTTGACTGGTCAGCCCAATATCAACTGACCAGGGATACCATTCGAGACATGTGTCACATCATGAAGCACTCATACGCTACAACCTCCCAAAAGATGCGCACCCTGAATACATGCATACGGACAAAAATTCGGTATGCATTCTGTGTGGCCCCTTACACCAAAGCTCAGCTCAAAGCGTTAGACAGCCCCCTCTGTAGGGCAGTCAAAGAAGCATATGGTCTTCCAAACAGTACTGCCACGGCAGTAGCACATGAAGACGTCAGTAAAGGCGGTCTAGGGTGCCCCTCCCTACTAGCAGAGTACAATACTGTACAAATACAGCGGTTGACAGAGGCTCTCAATGACCCCGGACCAGTGGGAGAGCTCAGCCGTACACGCCTGCAGACAGATGGCAGCTGCCTGGACAAACTGACAGCAATGGCTCGCCCTGCCCTAACACACCACAGCCTGAGGCTGAGGCAGGTGATTGCATGCGCAAGCATAGATGTCGAGCTCAAAAAGCAGGGACTTGGCCCAACAGAACTACCCGATACCAGCCCACTCTTGCAAGACCTGCAGAAGATGCAGGCACTTGCAAGCCCCCAACCACCAGACCTCCTCCTAGCTGACCTTCACCAACTCAGACAAGTAGGTATGCACCGACTTCAGGACATTATGTCTTCCACAGGTAGAACTGTCCTTACAACACGACAGCTCATGTTGAAACTGGACAAGGATATCACCGTTAGGACGCTGACCGCTTTTAAACGTATTGCATACATGCTCACTCTCCCGCCAGGCATAACAAAAGAAACCTACTGCAGCAGGCCACCTGTGCAAGCAGGACATGGTGCAACAATCCATCCGGAGTATGCAAGGCTGCTGAAGTTCCACAACCTCATCGATGACATAGACATACGCAATGCACCTCTCCCAGCATTGTGGGCTGCACAGACACATGCCCCAAGCACAGAGCAAGCCCTGACAGAAATTCAGGCTTACCTGTCCTCACTCAGCGCACCACCAAGAGGCCACACTAAAAGCAGCAGTGTGCGCCAGACTGCAACAGACATCACAGCCCCACTGGTGTACCGAATAGAAACAGGCTATCACGTTTACCAGCGAATCAAGAATGAGAAAAGACAGCCCTTCAAAGATATGCGAGAGCAATTATATAACAACTTTGCAGAAGGGCAGGACCAAGTAGAAGGTATAGAAGGTCTGGCAGTGGCGGCACGCCACACCGGACGAGGGCAAAAGAGAAAGAAAGTAGCAACACAGAACCAGGTCATTGTGCGATGGGCCCCAACAGTTATGCAAGGATGGGTGGTGGAACTGGCTAAGCAAAAGGGCTATCACATTGATGATGCTCCAGAGCACGCTCTACAGCCAATGACCCATCATGAAGTCTGCAACACACCAAACCTCCCGACTGAATGCTGCTGTCCTAACGCCCACCTGCCAGCACGACGAATCCCTGCACGTACAACCCTAGCACATTGCAGCATATGTAGCAGACGATATCATATTGATTGTCTCCCGCTAACCCATCGCCCTGCAGGGGACATATTGGAAGAGGATGTCACGACAGGCTGGACCTGCATTGAATGTAACAGGGATCAGTATGCCACTAAAGGCCTCCCTCTTGATATAAGGCACTACAACGTCCATTGGAAGCCCAGTCGAGAAAGTGAGAGTGACCTCATCGCACATAATCCAGTTGTTGCTGAGATGATTGCTGCTTACCGGTTGCAACAGGCAGCAGCAGCAAATGACCGGTCCCCGGCAACTCCTGCACTTGGCGAGCTGGCTCAAGCTCAGCAAGGGTTATCGGCACTGCAGCAACAAGGCGACTACTACCCCGATCACCCTCAAAGATACAACATCAACATTGGACAGCAGTACAGCAACCTTTTCGACATGGACACATCACCAATGAACCCCCATGCTGATATCCACCCCACAGGAAGACACGAAGTCTTTATTAGAGAGGTAGAGATGTGCATAGATGGACAAATGTGGATAAAAACGCTCGCCTGCATATACACACCAGATGGCAAATGTCGCTACACCCTCACCCCTGAAAGGACAGCAATACTGTACCAACAGTACTGCCACAGCACTCGCCACAAAGCAAATGTTATGCGGAAGTTGAAGGCAGGTACCTTTCCCCAAGAACTGTATGCCCTCATGTGCAGGTACAGAGACGGAGCACAGATCAAAGATCACAAAGCCATTAGGAAGGTCCAAATAAAGAACCACTGGGCCACTCCCCCTGAGGTGTATGAGGCTCTCAGGCAGCTCACAGACATAACAAAAGAGAGATTCGCAAGCCCACTCAATTACAACCCAACATTTACGATGTACTGGAGCGCCCACAAAAGGGACCAAATCTTTGGGGCGAAATGGGATAGCTACAGATATAGGTGGACCGGCGGAAGCGTGCACAACCCAGAGTATGAGGATGAAGACCTGAACAAGAACATGGCTACTGCCATAGCAGCGGCCCGTAACACAACAGCCCCTGTCTTTGGCATACATATCCTGCCTGCCTGGTCCGATGCAAACAGAACTGCCTACCTTGCATGGCTACAACACTTCCCAGAAAACTGCATGCATCTCCTACAAATACCCCGAAAACACTTCAGGTTCCAGAAACCCACAACTTGGGAACGGGGCGACATGTATGCAGGAAACCCTAGATGGGACGTAAATATCATTGTCACAGGCAACGCAAAGGGTTTTGAGGCCCACCTCCCTTACTGGGAGAGCGGCTACATGACCAGGTTTCTGCAAACGC
Source organism: Pseudopediastrum boryanum (assembly GCA_963556185.1). Lineage (NCBI taxonomy): Eukaryota > Viridiplantae > Chlorophyta > Chlorophyceae > Sphaeropleales > Hydrodictyaceae > Pseudopediastrum > Pseudopediastrum boryanum. Next base: position 4,081,956 of record OY744511.1, on the reverse strand, counting down.
TGCAGGATGCCATTAATCAGTCCCTGCCGGACGACAAAGAGATACAAGACATCAGCATGTACTACAACCCCCCAAGCAGCAATGCCCCGCCCAGCACATCTCATCAGCCAACATTGCTGACGCCAAAACAGCTCAGCAAAATGGGTTACCCCAAACAAACAAACGGCTCTGAGTCCCTCCGGGACGATTCAGCCACCAGTCAAGACCCTCCAGCCATGGTTGACGCCAGCACTACACTGGATGACCTGGAAACGCAATTAGCCACTGCCCTACCAACAGCCCCACCCCTCCGGTACAATTGGAAAAACTATGCCTACACAGATGGTAGCTACAAGCAAACAAGCCACAAAACATCACCAATGGATGCAGAGTGTGATACCCCAGGCATAGGGGCAGGAGTGTACTTCCCCCCACAAGCAGCCAATGAGGACGATGAACGTGGGGTTCCAATTGTCCCTGCAGGCGACAGCCATCCCCAGAACACCATAAACAGAGCAGAACTGGTTGGTATCCTTGCTGCGCTGAGGCATGGAGCCCACATGATAGCCACCGACAGCCTCAGCTCAATGTACCAAATCAAAAAGATGCTGAGACGCCCACAAGATCTCCTAAATCACCAGCACTGTGAGCTAATTAAAGAGATAGTCACCGAGATCGTCAACAGGGGACTGAGGACAACCCTTCACAAGGTCAAGGGCCATGCTTCAATTATCGGTAATGAAAGAGCGGACGCAATCGCTAAGGCGGCTGCGACAGGGGACACCTCCGACTATGAGGAATGTGAGAAGTACGAGAGTCCTAGTAACAACAGGTTGACCCAATATTGGCCGCACAAGACCCAATGGAACAGTCGTTGGTCACGGACCAATAATGGGCAGCGCACGTTAATTGACCGTTTCAAGCGGGTGAACCCTTTGACAGACCTTCACGACTCGGTACGTCATTACTGCCACCAAAAGAGTCGCTTTGGGATGGCAAACAGAGCTACCTGTTATTTCGAGGCTTTTAAAAGGATTGAGGAAAGACTGGACCTGCCTGCTAGCAACGAGTACATGACCTCGGGAAAAATCAAGTATGCAGAACGTAAAACCGCTTTGCGCTACCGGTACGGGACCATGTGGACAAGGAAAATGGCCTATAGGTGTGGACATGCACCTAGTAGCAAATGTCTCCTGTGCGGTGACGAGGATGGCGGACACCACACAGCCTCAGGATGCCCAGCTTTGAAAAGAATGTACATCAACAGGCATAACAAGGTCGGCCGACTAATCATGACAAGAGTGTTAAGGGGACGCAAAGGAGCATTTGTCATTCAAATGGACCTTGGATCAACTGAAAACTGTGCAGAAGACGGCATCATGGCCCACCAGTCTAGAAACATCCCGTGGGAGCTCCTTCCAAGGGGACTAAAGGAGGCAGTGCAACAAGCACAAGGCACCACCGACAAGCGCCCTGATGGTATGCTATACAAACCCAAGAATGGAAACAACCCAGCAGAGTACTGGATAATAGAGGTCAAGATCTGCAGGGATTCAGACCCAACAGGCCAGCAAAGCAAAGCTGATTATCAACACCAAGTACTCATTGACAAAATCAAAGACATAGACCCCACTGCCAAAGTATGGTACTATCCCTTGCTTGTCGGAGTTGCAGGCACCATATACAACAGTACCACCATGAATCTTCAAGCCCTCGGTATCAAAGGGCAAGCTCTAAAGCAATGCATTTCAGAAGTACATACTGCAGCAGTTAAGTCCTTACACAGCATATACACAACAAAAAGAAAACTGGAAAAGCCCAAAGAGCCTCAATGGCACAGGAGGAACTACAAGAAAGTAAGCTAACAAAGGCGGGTGGGCGGAAGCCCACCCACGGATGTAACTATCCTATGGTAGGCTGGCCCAGTGTAATCCTTACACCAATGGGCCCCTCCCTTAATCTTACGCGGGAGGGCACCTCACGCCCCTCCTTGCGTAGCTCTCTCTCTCTCTCTGGTCCTTGCCAGGTATGAGTGGTTGAGTTCTGCTGTTGATGATCCAAAGTTCCCAGGTTCTTGTGCATTACCAAGGGGGTGGGATATGGACAAAACACTTGTTGAGATCTTGGTGGGGTTGGCTGCTGGCTGCGAAGGGGAGCAAAAATGGATCTACGTTATGTTTGAGACGCTTTGCTACTCTGGCAGTTTGGTGCTGTTTGTAGGATTGTTGAGAGGAGAGCATGTGCTACAATCAGACTGCTCAGCACTTGTCTTTTGACAAGGAGAGTCATGACTTCACTTCTCTGCTGCTGTGCTGCTGATGCACTTTTTTCTCAGTCAAACTGTGGATCTCAGTCATTTGAAGAGCCTACTAAGCTTGGTTGTGGGCTGCTGTGCTGCTAAAGCCCCCCCCCTTTGCCAGTGTAACTATGGATCGCCAGTATAGGATGAGCTTCATGTTCTACCTGTGGGCTGCTGTGGCGCTGATGCACTCTTCTTGTCGGTGCAACTGTGGATCACAGTGATGTCCAGTCGTGGGGAATGCAGGTGGGGATGTTTGCTCTTGATGGTAGGCTTGGTTGGGTTTGTATAGTGATGGGGGGAGCCGTCAAGGCCTCCTCTGTCAACGGCGGCCGCTGGTGGCGCCAGCTCATATTTTGTGATATGTTGTGTGAGGGTGGGGTTCATGACAGAGGAGCAGGTAGCGTTTGGTGATAGCAGATAGAGACTTGTCCCCAGGGGGACTGTTAGAAGGTTGTCATCAAAGGGAGTCTCGTACGTGGTGAAACCCCAGCATGCATGCACTGGGTCCAAGCAAGCTGGATGCCACATGCAGCAGCATGAGCTGCAAGAAATTCTGCAGCGTCCAGACTTGCTCGTGGAAATGGTGGATCAGAGAGAGGGCGGCCACTGTGTCTGTTGGTATGTTGCTGGGATGATCCGATCTGGTAACATGTTTGATCTGGGGTTGTTTGTTGAGTGCTGGGTTGCTTCCTGGAGTGAGAAGAGGCCAAGAAGCGTTCAAGGCTAAAGGACTTGGTGTGAGCCCCAACTGGCACTGCAGCAGTGTGCTGCATATGTAAGGATTTTAGTAACGGATGCAAAGGAATGGCCCCATTGTCACAAACGCTTGTGGTAAGGGTCAGTAGTTTCAACATGAGTGACGCCAGAGAAACGATAAGCACGCAACTCTGAGGGCTCATTTGTGCTGTTCCGAAAGGTGGATCATACGGCCACAGCTTAGTTTGCGTCGATATCAAAAAACTTATGTTTGGTGGTGCTTACATTGCCTAAACTAAAGGTGGCTACGCAGCAACACGGGAACGGTTCGTTGGTTGCCGTGCCCGCATTTTCGGACTCGCTCGAAGAGCAGCAGATGGTAGATGGTAGATGTACAATTTGGCGCTGCAGTGAAGCATTAACACTGGAAATGTTCAGCGACTTAATGAATGCGGCAAAACATCTGAGGTGTGGCAACATCAAGAGGGCTGCTAGGTCCAAATGACCAGGCACACCCGTATGCATCGATCGGATGTGATCCACTAGACAACCGCTTCCAGACACCAACCAGGAATGATACCCAAACGTTACTTCGACCAAGTCTTAGGGCCAAACGTACCCACTTATTGACTTTGCGGCAGCAGGACGTTTGGTAAATCCACCAGAGCAGTACCAATGCAGTACCATGCGGGAGCAAGACCATAGCACGACCAATATGGAGGCGAGGACGCACGCTCGTACGACCAAGTAGTTCACCAGGGCCGAAAAGAACCACGACTGGTTGCATTCTAAGATTGAACCCATAGTTGTAAACATGGGCTAGGCTTAACTCCTACCCTGCGGCTTCAAGCACCCTCGTGTACACTCAGGGACACAACTTGTGGCACGCACGTCATATAGGCTCTGCCTGCATTGTTCTGAAAACATGACAATCATCACACCTGTGAGACTACAGCACAACCTGGCACTTCATATCTCTTGGAGCAGCCCAGTATGCTGCTCAGCCTGTTTCCTTGCCTGCTTGGAAGAAGCAAAATTATTCAACAGCAATAACAAACAGCAGCACGCAGTCCCATAGTACACCAGGGGACAGTTGGATCAGCATGTTGAGCTGCCTAACACTGGTGCAAAAAGGACATACAAACGGCAGCTCTTCTCTGGGAGCTGCGCCTGCCAAGAGCTGCGCACAAGGACGTGATGGGATGAATGAGCATCCACATATGTACAAAAAGACTTATAAGGTATGGCTGCACACAAGGCTGCACATACACCAATCACTCTGAAAAGGTGCAGTCAATGTTTGCAAATAACCGGCAAGGTAAGGTACGTTGCCCAGAAGGCCCGCTATGGATGGCAGCAAAAGACTGATGAGAGTGAATCAACAGGCAATCAGTCAGTAAGACACAACCTCAATGATACAACATATCCCAGAACATGGATGCTGCAGCCTCCTTTGCAAAGATGAGCTGAGAGTTTGCAGGCAGAAGGCTGCTCGGCCAGCTGCCGGGCAGAGTAAACAAACAAGCAAAAATTTAAGGTGTGGCTGCACCAAGGCAGCTAGGTCGAAACGACCAAACACACCGGGGTCAAACCCCATTTCCCTACTCAACGGAAAAGGGAACACCACTCCACCAGTAAGCATTCTCTCCCTCCCACTATACAGGCTAACAGTAGTGCAGCAACTAGACAAATGACCATCCAAAGGCCAGGGCCAATGAAATCGGATGGTACTGGGGGTTCAGCCGGTTGGTGGGTATTCAGACAGGTTCAGGATGTGTACAAGCACCACACAAACTTTGTGAGGCTCTGAGAGGAGCACCACCCACGGTTTGTACAGTATTTAATAGTCACTAGAGTGACAGCTGAAGGCAAAGTGATTATGCATGCATGACCATACCATATAGCATGTCCTGTGTCTATAGCAGGCTCAGTGTTGAAGCACAATGGTGTGTCCTGCTTAATGTAGGGCTGTAGAAAGCCCATGATAGAGAGCAAGCGAAGGATGCACAAACCGCATGAAGGTCAAAAGAAACAACTTGCGAACAAACAACACTAATACAATGTGGCAAACTGCCCTATCAATGATACAGAAAGGACACATCAACACAACTATCAATGGCAACTGTGAGATAATGTAAGTTACCATGCACGAGCCCCATCTTTAGCCCCTAGCTCCCACCCCCTTCGTTATTGCCTGCTACCAACTCCGAGTTGCTGTGCACAAGCACAGGACAGAGCATGCATTCACATGAACCAATCACAGCAGATACCTTGATATCAATGTATGGGTAGTACATACCATGGTTCTCTGCCCAAACCCCCTGCGCAAACGCCGAGAAAAGAATCGTGAGAATGGGCACCAATCAATGTTAGGGATTCAGCTGGCGGGCCCAGTTGGTGGGTGTTTACACGGGTTCAGATGTGTACAAGCACAACACAAGGCTCTGAGAGGAGCACCACCCATGCACAGTACAGTGACTCAAGGTCACTGGGGTGACAGCCGAAGGCAACGTGATCATGCATGCATGCTTGACCATACCATATAGCATAACCCCTACAGCAGGCTCATTTTGTGAATTACTCAACACTCATGGACACTGCAGTGACTCACCAGTCATTGGAGTGACAGCCTGAGGCAAAGCGGTGGCTTGTGGATTCTGGAATATGCTGAGAGGGTGAAATATTTGGTCATGAGTAGGTCACTGTCAGGTATTGAGCGTATGGATGTAGAGACTGTTTTGGGTGGCTGGGGTACCAGATGGAAAGATTGCTGGCAAAACCTTCCTGAGGATCCTAGAGAGGCGTCGTCTGACCAAGTGGGTTATGCCACTTATGATACATGGATGTCTGAGTGTATATCACAGCGTGCACCGTATGTTGCTCATGATTAAAATATTAATCCAGAGTACTTAGCTGATCTTATGAGATTCAGATTGGGATCTCATTGCTTGAGTGTTATCACGGCAGGTGGACTGATGGTGGTACTGCACGAGCACACAGGTACTGTAGGAAATGTACGTCGATTAAAGTTGAAGATGAAAAGCATTTCATGATGGAAGGCTCAGCATATGAGGAGATCCGGGAGGATTTTAAGGAGTTGTATGATGATTGTGAGGGTGACATGAGAACACTTATGTGTCATTCAAAGCAGCATATTTTGGCGAAGTTGGTGCATAAGATGCGTGTTTTCAGAGATGAAGATACAGAGTGGCTTTTTGACCTACAGCTTGATCGATTTGAGTCGAGTGATGAAGAAAGTTGTGGTGATCATTTTAGTGATGATGGAAATGAATTGGTTGAAGTGGATCTCAGTCAGTTCGGTTATTTTGTTAATTACTTTGGAAACCCCTTGAGCCTCGGGTTGGCACTGGTTTTTTTCTCTTTGTAAATGAAACTTTCAAACCGTGATCAGAATGCATACATGCTTGACCATACCATATAGCAGAACCCCTACAGCAGGCTCTTTTGTGAATGTATGAGCGGAGTAGGAAGCCTGTGATAGAGAGCAAGCAAAGAATGGAACATCACATCACATGATGTGCAAAATGAACATTCAACAAGGGATCAATCAAAACAGTGGAGTATACTCCGAAGCCGGTGTGTGTGCGCTAGAACCTGTATTAAATTATATACAGTCGTGAACATCGATTGGACATGCTCTCGTGGTGTAGTTGGTTATCACGTTCGCCTCACACGCGAAAGGTCTCCAGTTCGAACCTGGACGAGAGCAGGAGTTTTGCAGTGCACCGCCTGTCCCCATTGTTGCCTGAACTCTGCAACTCGCACCCCTTTCCCCAACCTATTTGGGTTTCCCATCTGCACCTCGCACCCCTTTCCCCAAATTGTTTGTTTCCTGTCCGCCTGCACTTCTCACGCCTTTCCCATAGTTTGTCTAGTTGTCCTGTCCTGCTTGTAAATTTACATTTGTTTATGATGGCCGTATCGAAAGGTCTACGGTAGCTTAGTTGCACCGTCCTGATATTGCGCTGAGTGACTAAAAAATACCCTAAAAGGATCCAGCACAACTCCAGGAACAATCCAGGGGCGAGGGCACAACCGGCTTCGCTGCTGCAAGCACAGGCATGAACACTCCTGCTCACTCTCGCTATGACAGCAGTGCCAGCGCGATGGAGGGGCCACTGAGTATTGGGGATGGTGAATAGTAGTCCTGCATATCAAAGTAGGATGGCTCCATCTTTTGGCATCATGCAGTGCACCTAGTGCAGGAAGGATCGTCGATGGTCGATGGTGTCGAATAGCGTGCTTGCAAGAAGGAACGCTTGGTACCTACAGCGAGGACTGTATGTGTAGGTCATGTTTCTAGATGTGTTTCATACAACTCAGCCAGCTGTCGCGGAAACGAGCTCGAGCAAGGCGTCTGTCCGTGAGCATGTAAGATACCAGCAAGCAGCACCTGGCTACATCCTTGCAATGCTGTGTCGCGTTCTGTATGAACGGCCAACAAACTGTGGTACATTGCATGGGCAGCTGGCAATTGGCTTTGTTGCCACCGTCACGGAGACAGGCTTTCGGAGTACTGGACTGGGCAGCTGACAAAGCCCGGGGCACTGTACAGAATAGCCTATGCACAGCCCGACGCACTTGCCAGGTTTCCACAATGGCACGCTATTCTCAAACGAGCATTCGAGTTCAGAACACGTCGCGGACCTCACCTCCCGTCATGCTCTCTGGGCCAGTCTTTGCTGCCAAGGACCTGGACCGCCTTTGACGTAGCTCGTTCTTCCATAGCCTTCTCACACGCGTAAGGTCCATCATTACTGCAGTCGATGCTACGATGAGGCTGCACCTGCTTCATCTGAATGGCTTTTTACTTCTGAAGGGCCAACCAGAGCCGAACATCTTCGTTGCAGGCGCGCAGGGCCCGCCTTCGAAGCGCATTTTTCGACAGGCCGTACAACGCATCAGGCGGAACTGGACTAGGCCTTATGAGAGGCTCCTGAGCAAGACAGGACGTCTCCTGAGCGCTCCAAGCACCGGCCGAGTCTGCGCGCTCGAAGAACCGTCGTGGAAGACGAAGATGCGTTGGTCCCACTCCCTGCATAATTTGATCTTACCGCTATTGTCTGAGCCCTAAAGGGCCAGCCAAAAAGGACGAATAAATGCAAGAGCTAAACCACAATCCGAAAGACGATAGCGAGACCGAATTGCTACAGTCTGATGGAGATCCAGCCTTAACCCAAGGCCGCCCTGCATGAATCTCACCCCCCAAAGAAGCAAAAACCAACAAAGCGTAGGTGTGCAGGATAGATAGGTGTGTGGGTGAGATAGATCACCGTGCAGTGATCTATCTCACATCAATCTCACACCACTGCTGGCAATGTATTTTTGCTTGGGCCTGAAGCGGACCCCCAAAACCCCTGATGGCATGCAACCCTGCCACCACGCGGCTATGAAAGCCATGTACATGCACCTGAACTGTGCTTTACCGCTTGTTAAGAGAGACCACTGCACAGCCCTCTGGGCCGTGCAGCACCCAAGCATGACTCCAACCAGAACTGTGCTTTATTTGGGAGCCCTGCAGCTGCTTCTCTAATATAGAATGAACTGGTGCTCACCTTGGGAGCATGCAGCTGCTTCTCTGAAAAAAATCAAACCGTGGAGCCCCTGTAGTACAAGGCCAACCAAGTGGCCTCCAATAGGTAGATCATCATTTGGGCAAGCCCCATGTCATTTTCCAATTCAGTTTTGGCCAGTAGAACGCATCATGTTGATCCATGTCCTCTAAAGGGATACCCACTTGATAATGACCAGGTTTGTCTGGGGCTGGGGTTGTGGCCGACTCCAGCCGTTTTTACCTCAAATGCCCAGCAGGGCAGTCAGGAAGTTAATCTTTAAAAGAGCAAAAGGGAGCTACATGCCGACCAAAGAGCCGCGCTTGACAGGTGCATGGCCCCTTGGAGGGCCGCTTGCTGAGGAGCTGGATGGCCACAAGTTAGGTGAGTTGATGGGTATAAAGCGTCCCCCGCCATCATGCATGGTAGTCATAACACCGTAGCTGCTGGATCTCATGTCTAGGCATATCTCGTCATTACTTATAACTGCATCCCCAAAGATAACCCGTATTCTGTTCCACCTTGCTATTTTGGTGACAGCTTGAGATATGGGGCCTATGGCACTTTTTGCTCTGGCATGTCATGAAGTGTGATAACAATGGCAGCCCCAATAATGTATAAGTAGGTGCATCTGAGACGCATACCTGTCGCCTGGTACTCCCTGTACCAAAGCACCTGCCAGTACCATGGATCAATGAAGTGAAGGACATAGAGGGCGAGTGGCCTACGACCTGAGACATGAAGAGAGGGGCTGCCTGGGTATATATATGCGGAACTGTTGGCCAGGCCTCTGTGACTATCAGCAGCCAGGCGTAGCCTCATGAGGGGCAAGCCAATTTATAAGGACATCGACCTGCTGCACCGCTAGGCCTCTGTAAGGACAGATGAATGCAGAGGAAACGTGCAGGCCAGAGGGTGCAGGCTTACTTCTGGTACCCAGGCAGAGGCCGGGCTTGCAGGGTTACATAGGATTGTTCAATCTGACCTGAAATTTGAGGGACCACTCCCTTGCTGAGCTTGATAGATACGTAGTAAGACCAGGCGCCCAATGCATCTCGTGCTGTGCAGGATCCCTGCCTGGAGATTCAAGCAAGACCCTGCAATGCCGAAGGCTAACCTGTGCAATGTGTGGTTTGCGCCAAAGCGGGGTCGACCGTTGCCGGGATTTTCATAAACTTCTGCTTGAGCAGCTGTGGTGTGGCAGCATATCATAGGCGGCCAAGAAGCTGCCAGGCCACCTGCTTCCAAGGGTGACAACCGGTGACCGGGCGCTGCCTACCCAGACAGACTTCACGGCTAGGCAGCTGCTCCGGCAGGTCCCATGCCCCCTATGAATACTAGGCTTGCGCTGACATGAGAGTTTCACAAGGAGGGCGTCTTGGATAGTCCAATTAGTGTACGGCTCCTGCATCTTCGTGCGTACTGTCCAATAGTGCAGCTCTCTCGCATCATTGAACACAGTCTGCTTTTACACCGTTCTGGGACCTTAAGAGCTCAGCTGCTCTGCTATAACCTTGCCTGGCTTGCTACATAGATACTTCCACAATCAGCATGGCCGGGGCCGGTACTAAGAAGCTAGGCACCGTTATCTGTTTGGGGGATAGCCACACGCGGGGACACTTGGGCTCAAACTGGGTGGCCAAGCTACAGAAAGAGTACCCAGAACTCTTGTTCCTCAATGAGGGTGTTGACGGAGAAATGTCCTCGTCTATCTTGAGGCGAACGCCCCAGGTTATCCACAGAATACGCAGGGCACGCCTGCCAAAGGTCATAGCAACGCTGGTGATGGTCGGTGACAACGACGTCATAGCTAGCGAAAGCATCGGCTGGGCCTGGTTCTATGCCTTCTTCATCAACCGCACTTGGACTCGGCCAACACCCAGCCAATGCGCACAGAATCTGAGCAACATCCTCACAACCCTCAGCCGAAGCTTTCCTGGTGTTAAGTTGGCGGTAATGGCCAATCCTCCCCTCGCCGAGTGCCGGGACGACCATGTCAACCTTGTTATGGAGCAATACAACAGCAAAATGCAGGAAGTGGCCAGCTCGTTCCCTGATACCACCTTCGTGGACTTCTACGCAACTTGCTGGCAGCACCTAAACACAGTCACTCCAAGCAATCACTCCAGCAGTCCCAAAGCAGCAGCAGGAGGTAGGCTAAAGCGCAGGACCTGGCCAGGGTACAGCTTCCTGTACTCCATGCACCTCCTGGCAAAGTCTACATTTGCCAGGCGAGTGCTTCGTAAGCCATGGGACTTAGTGGGCAAGATCAACGGTTTCAAGCTGCATGTTGATGGAATTCACATGAACGATACTGCAGCCAAGCTCCTGTGCAAAGATCTGCAGCCCTTCGTAGCAGCTATGGCACGCGAAGCAGCAGCTGCACCAGCAAGCTCCTAAATGGGCAGCTACGGCAGCAGGGGCTGGGCTGCAAAAGTTCCAGGAGCTGCAGGCAATTAGCATGTGGGGTCTCTTTTCCTTACAAGGGGTGCTTAGCTATCTTGGTGGGCCGGTTTGTTACCACATACGTGTGATGCGTAATCAACTAGATCCAGTATAAGATAGTCAGGGTTGGGGGGATCGTAGTGGTACCGGTAGATGATTAGAATTTGGGGGGGTTGAAAATGGATAGCAGGCTGCTGAAAGACGCAGATTGAACAGTAGATTGCTGTAAGAAGCTGATGAAGGTTTGTTGGCACTGAGACATGTGTTCCTCAATGCTTTGTGAGTGCATAAGCAGCATCCATCACACCAGAGAGAGGAGCAAGGACCAAAAGCGGTTTTGCAGTACATGGGGATAGTAAGGCACTCAATTTATGGGTGCAGCTGCATAGTTTTTTGTGCTCCTCCCTGCAGTGTGGTGATGTCTTTTGAGGGGATGCCACAAGTTGGGTGATCTTGCTGTGGCTTGCAATGCACTTCTAGCTCCTTCGACATTGAACTCTGCCTCTCTCCTGCACAGAGTGACTTGCCTGTTATCAGAGATGCCAGATTGATTTTTCAGGCGTACATACATTGTGGTGGTTTTGTTTACACATTAGGTTTCATGGCCTGTGCCAGTGCAGCTGCAAGTTGCCATTTTGAGCGATACAGCATCATAGCATATAGATGAGACATAGAATGTATGCAGCACATGCAATAGTGTCTGCATTGTGGGATGTGGTGCATCTTGCATCTGTGCAGGGATGTGATTGGCCTACCATTCTGTCAGGGCTTTAGGACGTTGGCAGGACTGACTGTACAATGCAGAGCGGGGGAAGTGGTGCACAGCATCCTCGTGCATCATATGGAGCAGTGTTTCTGCTGCTGTTCAGGCTGGGTTGGCAGAGGTGGTTCTCTCTCTGGGACCAGATGGAAGTACTTGCAAGTGGTGGGTAGCATACTTAGCTCATTCTAATTGTCAATCTTGGTCAGCTAAGGATGAGCTGGTCTTCAAGTTGCAGTTGGCCAGTGCAGTGGCCGCAATTGAATGTAGCTTTGCACGCAAAAGTGAGTATTAGGCTCCAGAGTTTGCCACGGTTTATTTGTGAATTCAACTGGTGTATTCAATGGCTTTGAAAGTCGATGAAATTCATTTGCTGTTGGCTTGGAGGCGATGAAGGTTACTGTGTAAGATGTGCGCCGCTTTGGGAGCTAAGTCTGGCATGCTGTGCTGCCGGGCCCTGGAAGCTGAGAGTACTTTGTAAATTGGGCTTAATCGAAGGCGGCTGAATGATCGCTTGCAGGGTAGAGCGTCTGGCTTATTACGGTGAACAGCACTGACCGACAGTCATGAACCTTCCCGCGGCGGGCCTTTCCGAGAGTGAGCGCGAATGGCCAGTAAGGGACACGGGTGTGAAGCCTGATGTTGATATCATTGCTGCAAAATATCGTATACTTAAACATCCACCGACCGATGTGTAAACCAGTGCGTGGCTCCGACCAGGGGGCGCAAGCTCCCAGCGCACCGATGTCAGCAGCTTATCTAACATACATAAGTCAGAGTAACGCTTGACACGGAAATTCACGCGTTTGAACAGTCGGCCACAAGTCTTCAAAGGATTACTGTGCGGTTGCAAGCCCACTCACACCCCAGCAGGCCGGCAATGTCTATTCATGGCATGCCAAACAGTTGCCGAAAAAAGTACATTCAATGTGCAATATATGCGTTCAGTAGACACAATTGAGGGGCAGAACATGGATGATTATGCCGGCCTAGACAGCATCAACCAGCACGGCACAGCAAGCCATACAGACAGCTTGTTAGCCAAAGCACTAATGGTGTTGCTTGCACTCTCCAATACGTGTAGATAGACAAGACACCGCCGTCCATTCCAGAACTGCACTAAACTGCAGTGTCCTGCTCAATATACATAGCCTACTGCTGAGGTGGCCCCCCACCTGCCATATGTATGACCAAAATGATCCTCTCTCACTGCATGCAGGTAGGCTCATACATCATCATCCCCCCTCATACTTCTGGGAATATTGCCAGCAGGAAAAACTTGCAACCACCTGGCATCTCACCAGCCTAAACAATGTATTATTCACTGCTGCATTCCACCCTGACATCAGATACCAGCCGTAAGATTGTAGCCATCCATTCGCGCACACATCTTCCCAGCGCGATGTCCACCACAAACTTGAACGCTCCATACCTACCCCAGGAAACCATCCCGCACCTGCACAAGCCCAGTACAACCTACCTCTTCCCAGTGCTAGATCAGCATACCAGATTATACTATACCCCCCATTCACTTCCCAGAGTTGCCCCAACACCACAACCACAAAACCCAGCCATTGCAGCATCAAGCGGGGCCTCTGTTCGCTTTCACTAACAATCTATATGCTTGTCTCCCCTTTCACTCAAATTACCTACACACCAACCCAAAGCACTCCAAGTTCCCCCATACCCTCCACCACTCCACCACCTGCAATCAGCTCTTGCACCCTCCATGCTGCCCACACTACCTCCTTGCCGCTGTTCCATGTCACGACATCCTCAGCTGCCACGAGATGTGCTCCACACTGTCAGAACCACTGCTAGCCCCTTCCAGCCTGCTGTCGTCACATCTGTGAGAACCGCAGCTCCTTTTCCAGGAAGCCAAAGCTGGAGTTGCCCTCTCCGTCCTTCAGGCTATCTGGGACTGGCAAGGCACAGTACAGGTCCTGCAACAAACAGAGTGGCCACAACATAGCAAGGTTAACCATTTGCAAATATGAATGTGCCATGAAGTAGAGCACAATGACGCTATGCATGGCCAAGCCAGATGCAGAAAGCACCTACTGCTTTTCCTGCAAGGATCGTGCCCTGCTTCTTTACTCTGCTCAGGAAAGATGTCTTGCGCAGCCACTTCTTCAGGTTCACTCCCTCACTAGAGAACAGCCAGCACACGGCCAGCAGCTGCGCAAATATCCCACAATAAGTATTGACAGACACGTTCAGATCCACGCAGATGCCACCACATATGTCTTCCGCTCCAATGTGCACGAACCTACATGAGTACTCGTCCCTTAATGCCCCTTCTCAGCAACTGTGCAACCAGGGACCGAAGTACTCCAGAGGAATGGAAGTACTGCATACTAGCAGCCATGTCATGCAACACAGCCATTATGTGAGACCTATATCCTGTGAGCAAACAGAAGACACTGTAGACATGTAGACAGCCCTTGCCGCACCTTATCATCCATCTGCATGAGTATATCCTGTGCTGCAAAAGGCAGCGTGCTGTCATCATCCAATAGGAAGCTGTGACTGGCACTGCTGCTGTGGTCCACCATGGCCTGCTTCATCCTGCCCAGCACCTGCACACCAGAACCAGAGAGCAACAAAATATTGTCAATGAACACAGATTGAGCTGACGTGCAGCTCCCACCAAAGAGGATGGAAAGATAACACAAGTTCCCCTCCCACCAGCCAAGCTGCTGACAGCCAAAAGTGCATCTGATTGTGGCCGCCCCTTCATCATCATCCTCCCCGCATGTCATGCAAGTGTACTGTCTGGTACATAAGATCTGCACACACAAAAGCTGTTGAAGGTGGATAATCTAGCGATCGATGGCCAATGTACCTCCTGATTTATATTTTAAACCCAGCAACAAGCCATCCCTCTGTGTAATGCCTGATACCCAGACAGCAATGGTACAAGCCATCCCTCTGTGTAATGCCTGATACCCAGACAGCAAATGGTACAAAATCTTAGCATCCCAGTTTGAGGAGGCCTCCTGATGAACCAATGATGGAAGACCCATGCACCTCCTCTGCCTTTGTGGCTTATCATCACTTGAGAGCTTACCTCACTGCTGACCGTCTCTGTGTTGTACTTGTCATCCCAGTACATGGTGCTGATGCGGTACAGCTGCTGTATGGACAGGATGGGGCACAAGTCCTTGGTGATGTCCTCCAGCGTCTTCTTGGGCTTGTTCCCAATCACCAGAAATGTCACCGCCTGCCTGATGTACTTGAGCTCATCCCAGCTGTCACCCACCCAGTCCGTGCCATGCTCCATGATCCAGCTCTCCACCTACAGAAACAGCAGGGAGGGTGAAAAGCAGGAGGGCAATCAGGCGCTGTGCTGACAGCAGCAGCAGCGGGGAGGGTGGTGAGCAGGAGGGGCTTCAGCAGGACCGCAACACAATGATGATGTTCTGAGTGCCCTGTGCTGACACACCACTGCCATTCAGTGGACAGGCATTTTGGAAGTCACGACACCACTGCTGGATGCGCACAGTCAACAGTTCAATCGCTCTTAGGTTGACGAGGCATTAGCACTCAGGGAACCAGCGAGCTTTGTCAATGTGCGTGATCTGCTGGCTGCCTGCTCTTCTGCGAGCAGTAACCAATCCCATGAACCAATTGACACAATTCACTCAGATACTTTGCTGTAAAAAACATACAGCAAATGGCCCAGCAAATTCCATGTACACGCACCTGTGCCAGACCAGTCTTGACATACTCCCCGTTGCTGAATGAGCAGCACTCCCTGCGCAGCAGCAGCTGGTTGAACAGCTGCACATTCACAAAGCTGAAGAGCTGCCGGAAAAGTGCCTGCACCAAAGGCTTGGGGACAAAGTTGTCCTTCAGGATGGTCAGCAACCCCTCAAACACACCCAGTATGTCTGACCATGCCTTGCCCTGTGCTGCGCTGGCTGCGGCTGCTGCGTTAGGGTCGCCGCCTGGCCCGCTTCGCCGCGTGACGCCACCTGCAGCTGCACGGCTGTGTGCACCACGGGGTGTGTGGATGCAGTGTGCCTGGAGCAAAAAATTGCATGATTAGGGGTAGCAGAAGCGAGCAGTCGCACAACCCTTGCAATCAACAGCAGCCGGGACCAAGAGGGGGCAACAGCGTGATGGTGCTAGATTAGTGAGTGAGAAACCATGATTACACTGTGGCAAAACAGCAATGTGCATGCTCACTAGAATGGAGACATAACATTCATTCTATGCCTTACATTGCCATGCACTTAACGCAACGCCTGCGCTAACAAGGTGCGATCAATTCCACACCCTGCTGACATGCATCCTGATGGTGAATGACACTGCGCCACAAACATGCCCAACACATGGTTTGCAATGGGTCGCCACTTACCAGCATAGGAGTGATGGTCTTCTTCACATTATCCCGCATCATGGGGAAGATCTTCTGGACAAAGGCATCCAGCTGCTGCTTGAACAGCAGAGCCGGGTACTTTGCCTCCACTAGCCGGAAACCACCCACCCCACCGCCATGGATGGAAGCCTCACCTGCAGACAGAGAAGTCAGTTTCAGAAGCAATTCTGACCACCCAATCAAGGCAGATCAAATCGTCGACTTCCCCTCAATCAATGCCAATACAGCCAGCAGAGCCCAGATATTTGTCTCCACACTTTTGCCATGATTTACATGCACATTTAAGCAATTGTTGCATTCAATTATCCTTCAAGTATGAGTGCAGGTGCATGTATCCGTCAACTATGAGTGCAGGAGCACGCAAACTCTTCTCACCTCCTAGTGGTGACCGGCCCCCAAACAAACCACCCAACATGCTCCTGCCTGCTGCTGCTGCCCTGCCCTTTAGTGAGCCACTCCCACTGGCAGGCTTGATGTTGCGCTGCAATAGATGGAGCAGCGTGACTGTATTGGTGAGCCAGTATGCTAAGCAGGCGTTGTCGTCCTGCTGCCGCTCTATCTGGCCACCAATCACCTGAGGAGCACAAAACATGCACAAGAAACAAGAGTCAGAGGGTGGGAGAGTGAAAACCGCTGCTGCCAAGCTTGCATGAAACCTGTTCTAGGGTAAAAAGAGTCGCTGAAAACAAGCTGTCCTGCATGCTTGAAAGCCACTTCCATCCACAGCTGCCCTCTTTCCCACAGGGATGATCATACATTTGTCTCAGCTTCCTCCATCAATCTTTTCACAACCACCACTTGAACTGCCAAACACCATCCATGCGTGCATTGCTCCAATACCGAGCAGCTTATAAAAGAGCAACAGCAGAAGTAACCCCAGCACCAAGCAAGCTTGTCTAACCTAGCTGCCCTCTTTCCCACAGGGATGATCATACATTTGTCTCAGCTTCCTCCATCAATCTTTTCACAACCACCACTTGAACTGCCAAACACCATCCATGCGTGCATTGCTCCAATACTGAGCAGCTTACAAAAGAGCAACAGCAGAAGTCACCCCAGCACCAAGCAAGCTTGTCTAACCTGGTGAGATCCCTTGAAGAGCAGACTTCACTGCTTACCTGAATGATGCGGTCAAACACGCTGGTGCGATCCGCCTGGAAGGACCGCCACTGCAGGCAGGCCCTGAACACCACCAGTGATGCCAACGGCTTGCCCTTATGATAGCCCATCGGGCTGGACAAGGCAGTTAGCAAGCGCTCCTCCTCCTGCTTGCGCTTCTCCTGGATCAGCTGCTGCTGCTTGGCCTGTGTGCAGAGAGAGGGAGGACATATGTGCACTGTGAGTAGTCATGGCCAACCACGTGGCGAGTAGCACTCCACCAGATAGCCAGTGAAACTAGTCCAGCAAACAGCCCATCGCTCTGTTATTGAACCAGAGAAGGCATTGGTAGGCTCTCAACTGTAGTCCAGTGCACACAACTCTATGCCACTGATACGTTGCTGAAAATCTACAGAACACCCTGCTCTATGCTCAAGCTGTGCCCCTCTCCTCTCTGGATTGCACCCAGTGCCAGGATCCAGGTGCTAGCCTCCCTGCATCTAAGCCACAGTACCAAGTCAGCTGTTTCTTCAGCCTACTATAAAGCTATAGAATCCCATAGCAAACTGCGACCAGCTACACTATGAGACTTCACACTGTCCCAACATCCACCCACCTGCAGCTCCCGTGTCTTCCTCTCCAACTCCGTCTCCTGGGGCCCATGCGGTCTCAGGTTCATGTGCATGCCAGGCACATGCTCAGGTGTGCCAGGCACCACATCATGACCACCGGAGCCTGCTGCATGCATCATACTGCCAGGTGGCATAGCCCCTGGTACGGCTCCCGGCATACCGCCATGCTGCGCTTGCTGGGCCTGCAGCAAGTAGTTGTTGGCTGTGTCTGCCAGCATGCGTGCATAGCCAGGCGCCTGCGCTCCAATGTTCTGCAGCATGCCTGTTACGCCGCCCACAGACTTGCGGACGTTGTTCACCAGTTCCCCACTGTTGCCGTTTGCCAGAGCAGCTGCAGCAACAGCAGCGGCACCAGCTTCGCTGACAGGTGCACCGGGTGCTGCTCCTGATGGGGCTGCCGCGGCTCCAGGTGCTGCTGCTGCGGGTGCCTTGCCCTGCACCTGTGCAAACTGTACTGCCAGGCGCGCCTCCTCCTGCAGCTTGGTCATATCTGCTACTGCCTGCTGCAGCCTGTTATCCAGCTCCATCACCTGGAAACACAAACCAAACCACATTTGCTCAAGATTCTTATGGACGAAAAGCAACAGCGTGGATCAAAAGCAACCACCCAACCTTTGGTAGCCGCTGCTTAAGTAAAAAATGCATAGTTCCCAAGTTTGACCTCCATTTCTTGCTAAAGTCTGCCACGAGAACAAGGTGGCTATATGTAAATCCCAATTAGCCACTACCATAACATCCCTCTGCAACACCATACGAACATCTCTTGGCACCCTTTGCACAAAAAGGCTCACTACCCTCTCTTGACTGGTAGGAGCTCTCCTATAATCGCGTACACCCTATCTAAGCTCACCTGTGCCCGAGCCTCATCACGCTGCGTGCAAGCATTCTGGAGGCGCTGGATGAGCTCGTCCTTCATGCCGTGGAAGCGCTTGTCGAGGTCTGCCTTCTCAGCCATGAGGCGCTGAATGTAATCCTGCCAAACACACAAGGGACAGGAAGAACAGACAAAGTCAGTGGTCGGAGCCATCAGGCTTAGAAACTAGACAAGCCATCAGCGAAGGGAAGGGATGAAATAAGAGCAAGAAGAGAGGATTAGGCCAACAATGACCACTAGTCTCCTTAAGCAGAACTGCTAATGCTGGGAAATAACAAACAAAGTTTAGCAGAGAGCTTCAATTGGACCGATTGCCAGGAGCAGAGCAGGGAGTCTATGGCCCTTGCAGTGGTTGAGCACACCCAACTTCATTGAAAACAAGCTGAGGAATTGGTGTCGGGGTGGGACCGTAAACCAACTCAAGCCCACTGGTCTGTACAGCTGCAGTACATCTCAGATATTGGGTACACCTATTCCTAAGATATACGCATTCCAGCAGCAGCAAAGGGCCACATTGTTGCAGACCATCCTAGATGGCTAAGACCTTAGCCACCTAGAATACCGCTATCCTCCATCCACCAGCCGTGGGCTCGTACCTGTGCTACCCTGAGCTGCTTCTCAAGCTCCTGCCTGTCTTGTGCCGCCTTCTCCTGCACTGCTGCCAGCTCGCTGGTGAGGCCGCTTAGCTTGCCAACCAGTTCCTGCTTGCTTAACTCCAGCTCCTCCACCTGCTTTTGGCTCTCGGCCCGTACTTGCGCCAGGGCGGCTTCCTGTGATGCCTCCAGTTCCTGAGAAGGGTGAGTAGAAGCCAAAGTGGATTGTAAGACGCCGTTTGTTGAGAATGTTCTGCCAGGGCATCTGCTAGTACTTTGGGTAAAGAGCTGCCCACAACTAAGCGAACTAGGAAGAAGCCATTGCCTCCCCATCCTCGACCTTCATGTCAGCAGTCCTAGCCATGCTAGCTGACATTGAAGCATATCTCGTCAAGACGCACACTTCTGTAGCTCCTGCCAAGACTTAACCTAAAGTGCATGCAATACAACATTCAGTACCGATTGCACCCTGTGCTGAGTCAATGCAGACAAGCGTTGCATAACTGCTTGCACTCACCCTCCTAGCCTCCTGGTCCCTCTCTGCTGCCTTCAAAGCCTTCTTGACCTCCTCACGCAGCTCATTCCTCTGCCCCTGCACCAGCTCCAGCGTGGCTTGCACCTCCTTGAGCTTCTGCTCCAGCGCCTTCTTGTCCTCCAGCAGCTTGCCAGCCTCACGCGCCTCGCTCTTGAAACCACGCAGGGCTGTCTTAGCATGCTTGCACCTGTAACATGCAAGAGAGTAGATTTAGCAGACCAATTCAAGCGTTTCTATCCATTCATGAACTGATACTTATCCTGCCAGAAAAGTTGGGTGTCTGCCGTCAGTTGCTGCATACCTATTAAGCATTCTGTAATTACTCACGGAGCTACCTAGTATGCAAATACTACTTGTTCAGCCACCGCGACATCATCTAGCTGCCAGCAGCTTAAAAGGTATATGCACACAACCTCACCTGTATGCATTCTGCAGCAGCACTGCAGCAGCACGTTTGTTCTCGTAGCTGCTCTGATGCACATGGCGACGCCAGTTGCTCTGCAGCACCAGTGCCGCATGGTCTCTCCGCATGGCAATGTAGTTCTTGCGTGCCAGCTGGCCCCTGAACAGTGCCTGCAGCATGACAATCTGGTGGTACATGGCCTGGTACTCCAGCCGCATCTTGTAGCGCCGCCAAGCAGTCTGGATCACCACAGCAGCCTTCTGGCGGCGCAGACTGCGTGCCTGCTTGCGAGCCAGCATGCCCCGCATGACAGACTGCACACAAAAGAAAGCAATGAAGAGTGTAAGGCGGGTAGTTGGAATGGGTTGGTCATGTAAACATAGGGTGTGTGCTAGCAGTTGGATCACACTTGGGCAACAACAGCAGGAGGGAAAGGCCAGGTAAGTGCTAGGAGCATGTGCAGAGGGAAGTACCAGAAGCATGTGCAGCCCTGTGCTAAGGTAGCTGCTTTGAGGCAAACTGGGGTTGCAACAGGATGACACATACCGTGGGTTACATTATATACATGCAAACACAATGCTGCCCTAATAGGAGCAACAGCAGGTTACAAGAGTGCATGCCCACCTGTAAGCACAGCACAGCCTCCAAACTCTTCTTGTAGTGCAGGCGGGCGAGGTGCCCGCGCATGAAGCGCTGCACAACAATCGCTGCAGATGACAACCGCTCTGTCCGCAGCTTGTCCAGGACAGCCATCTGGCCAGCACGCAAGAAGACCTTGGTCTTACCCAGCTGATACCCAGTGATGCCGCTGCGCTTGATGATGCCCTCAGCGATAGCCCTGCATCACAGCAATGCCAACTCGTCAGGCTGCCTCAGTACCTGCAAAAACCAGGATGCCTGATCGGCTGCATTGCCGCAAGTCGATGACAGGAGGGACTGTGACAGATAGCTACAGCGGGAATGCTGCAAGGATAAGCAAGCTCCAAAGCTGCTTACGAATTGAAGCAGAAACCATGGCTCTTGCCCTGCGATCAGCAACCAAGTAGAGCATATAGAGGTAGCCCAACACAGCTTGTACGGCCTTGGCAAGACACGGAGGGCTTGCAAACCAAGACTAATACCCTTGACATTACCTACCTGTCATCTAACTCAGAATGATACAGTTCAGGTGCCAGTGGCCAGAAATGGTCCACAAACTCAGGGAAGGGCCTCTTGTTGGGGAAGCCTGCACAACTGATGCGCACAGCCTCCAGCACACCACCACAGCGCAGCTGGTGCAGCGCGTTGAGGTTCTCAAACAGCCCAGGCTTGTTGAGGCTGTTGGGCTTGATGCAGCGCACATAGTGTGGCTCCATGGTGTGCAGCTGCGCCATCAGTTCACCCAGCTGCTTCTTGAACTGGCTGCCGACTGAGTTGAACTTGAAGGCTGCGAAGCTGCGGCCGCGTGCTCCTCCACGAGCATTCTTGTCATCACCCTCTGGGACCTATGTGCACAGGACAAGAAATGAGTTGTGAAAACGATTCAGGAAACATGCAAGTCCACTGTGATACATTTGTTTTGTGTTAGTCAAAGTATACTTCACAGGAACCGTATCAGTTCTTGCAAGAGGGTAAAAGCCCTCCTCCCAGTCACAGTCACAGTGCAATGGTGATTGCAAAATGGCAAGGGCACTCTCACACAGGCAGCCTGCTTTTGACCGTGTAGTCAGAAAAACTGCAGCCAAGGAACTGGCAAAGGGCAACCCTGGAAACTGTGGTGCTTATGAAACCCTATGCGTCCTGAATACATAAGAACACCATAACAGGTGGACCATCCCTTCATATGTCCACAGTGGCTGTACTTCTGAATGCATATGGCTGCCAGCAAAAACCTCAGGCACGCTCAAAGATGCACAAGTACCTACCGGGTCCGATGGGAATAGCGACCGCACAAACTCGTGCTTGGAAGACTGCAGCAAGCTCTGGTGCTCCGCCACTATGAAGTCC
The DNA here is from genome assembly GCA_963556185.1 of Pseudopediastrum boryanum. NCBI lineage: Eukaryota > Viridiplantae > Chlorophyta > Chlorophyceae > Sphaeropleales > Hydrodictyaceae > Pseudopediastrum > Pseudopediastrum boryanum. Next base: position 4,059,696 of record OY744511.1, on the reverse strand, counting down.
TTGTTCTTCTCCAAGAAATTATTGGTCTGGTACATCACAGGGCCAGCATAATGCTGGATGGTAAACGCAGTCTGGCTCAGCTTGGGCTGGGTGAACCGTTGAGAGCCCTTGCACATGGGATTGCTGTACAGCTTCTCAGCTAAGTCCTTGTGTGTAGCAGTGGGGAACCTGCACTGCTCATCCAGCAAATCCAGCACACCCATTTTCCCCTCGATGAGGTCCAGTACATCCTGGTTGTCCACGAATGTGATGTAGCTCCAGTCAATCTCCTCCCGCTCATACTCAGCCTGCAGAACACCAGAACATCAAAGCTGATGCTTAGACAGCCGCAGTTACCCCAGATTCCAACCACCAGTAACAGACAGGATGCAGCATACCGTATCACAACCCTACCTTATGTCAGCCTGCCACGGCCCTTGGCCATGGTGACACAGTACTCACAGGTGATGAGCGTAGCAGCAAGTAAATGACAGCAAAAGAAGCAGCTTAGCCGACATGAGGCATGGCTTCCTTGTTTGAACATCTCCCTTACCTGCTCCTGCTTGAACACGTGGTGGTTGAAGTGCTGCTGCAGCTTCTCATTAGCCAAGTTGATGCAGAACTGCTCCAGATCATTGTACTCAAAGCTCTCAAACCCATATATATCCAGCACACCCACGCTGGCAGCACAGTTCTTGTCCTCCCCAATGGCTGCATTGATGGCAGCTACCAGCCAGTCAAACATCTTGGAGTACACAATCTTAGCCAGGGAGTCCCTATTCTCAGTAGCTGCCCGCACATTCAGAGGGCTAACAATGGGGCCCTCGGGCGTCTGGCGGGTGCGAGTGGTCAGCGCATGTTGCAGACCATCCTTGTCCACCCCCAACAGCTCAGCTGCAGACAGGAACACAGTATACGTTTGTACAGCCAGCGATTACACAGCCAGACAAATGGGCAATGATGCACTGCATGAGGCTTACAATTGAAAATGGGGATATAAATTCCTGTCAAGCAGCTACTGTGCTGTATACATGCAGACACAGGTTGGTTATTACTACACTTCAAGATTTGCCATAGCAGAAAGTGCAATAGGCCCAGCACCTCAAGGCGTCACAAAGAACAGCGGAGCTAGAACAGAATACAGGTATATACACAGGCCCAGAACATATTCAATGTGATGCATCTAGCAGGTGCACCCAGGATGCTTCTAAAACCCTAAACTTGCCATGCAGACCTGCCCTGCAGCCCCCTCATGTATTCTGATGGCACCTTGTACAATGGAGGCTCCGAGGACACCGCATGGTCGTCCATGACTGTCCACTCAAATCCTCCGAGGAACTTACCTACTGCTGACAAGTGCTGCTGTGCTGCACCCGGAGCGACCATGCTGCTATCTGACTCCCTGCCCTCCACAAACTGGATGTTGCCCATATGCAACACTGCAGCTGCCGTGGCGAAGATCGCCTCCTGGAAACTAGGTGGGATGCCCACCTTGTTCATAGCAATGACTGTCCGCTGCAAGGAGGCAGAAAGAAGAGACTCAAGCTTCTTTACATCAGAATACAGAAGTTGCAGGTGCAGACCACAAGGACCAGCATAAAACGAGTGCAGAGTGCACCGGGCACTACCTTAAGAACGCCAGAATGAGCAGGCAAGGCAGGAGCACAGCCTAGCACCACAGGCCAGGACTTAGAGACTAAGACCACAGAACAGGGCTTGCAGACAAATCCACAGACCCAGGGCTTGCAGTTTGATGCTGTGTACTTCAACCATGACCAGCACCCTCTACGCAATAATCACAGGACACACCTTGAACTCCTCTGCATTGGAGTCTCCAGGGATTTCAAAGCATGTGCTCTGGTTGAGGTAGTGGAACTCCTTGGCAGGCTTGAGCTTCCAGCGCTCCCTCTCCTCAGGGCTAGCACCATCACAGATCTGAAGCAGAGAAAGAGGAAGCAGTGCTGTTTGTACATCCCCAGCTGTACCGGCCATTCCACAAGTAAGTACGACAGAGGCTAACGTGCTGCAGCAAGCCCTTTGATAGCTCTGCTTCTCTGCAAGCTCATCATAGGACTGGAATGCCATAACTGAGGCAACTTCATTCTATGCAGAAAATTCTTGTACTGCTTGGCCATGCAACAAACAACACATATAATCTAGAAGGATGCAGAAAAAATGGTAATGGCAATCCCTGGATGGTGCCACCTGCTGCAGTTGTCAATGTCCAGGGCTCCAATGCGGATATGCAAGCCCTCAGTCTCAGTGCCAGCTGCTTGTCCGTGCAGCACCTGAACGCAAGCTCGATTCCACCCCATACTCAGCTTTACAAAGCATGCAGGACCACCCCTCACAGGAGGTCATCACCAACCTGGTAGAAGATGTGGTAGCTGCGTTCTGGGTTGTTCACAGACACCACACGAGAGCGCTCCAGCAAGTATGTCCTGATAGCAGCACCGCTGATGACGCCATCCTTGTTGAAGTTGATCTCCACGTATTTACCAAAGCGACTGGAGTTGTTGTTGCGGACTGTCTTGGCATTACCAAACGCCTCAAGCAGAGGGTTGGACTCCAGCACCTACAAGGGAAGACAGCATCAGCAGCATTTTCTCAGTACTTGCTGCCATTACTAGAAAAGTCTCATGCTCACACAAGAATGATTACAAGGACCTGTAGGCCATGATTGCTGCCTCAGCACCGGCTCAGCTGCAGGCACATACTGTCAGGAGTTACAGGATGCTTAGCCCACACCTCCCCTGCTTGGCCTGAATCTGAAAAGGTAGCAGCCAGTTGCTAAGTGAAAGCCCATACGCAATAAGGACATGTTATGAAGCCTCTTTGCTGACACCCATGTATGCCTTGAACTTCTCAGCTGCAACTTCTCCATGCCATTGGGCAGCTTCTACTGTCCTTTGCTATGTGCGACTCTGCTCCCACAGCCATGGCACGCCTTCCAAGTACTGGCACGTGTATGAGCCCAACCCTGCTGCTGCATCTTCTCACCTGCTCTTCTACACTCCTCCCGCCAGTGCTGCTGCGCCTGCCACCGGTAGCATCCACGTACCCTCCCATGTATGCCAAGTACTTCATGATCAGCTTACTGGTCTCTGTCTTACCAGCACCAGACTCTCCACTGACCTGCAGACAGCACAAGTGGCTGTTAAAGAGTCACGATAAGTGACATGCAAATGACTGCACCAACCAGGACAATCCTGGCTCCGTACTGGGTGTACTGGGTATATCAGCACAGGCAGCAGCGAAGCTATCACTTCTTGACTTGCCAAAGATGCTCTAAGGCACTCTTGGCAGGCACAGTGCGCAAGCTCCGCAACATTCTTAACCTTTTTGCCCACAAAGCATGTTAAGCACTCAGGTGCCACCCGCATCTGAAAGTAGGCAGAGCACCAATGCAGAGTGATCCAGTCACTTCTTGATCCAGAGGGCTAATGCATGACTGTGTCAGAATGTAAGCATGCAGCTGCAGGATGTTCATATAGTCTCACCAGAATGGACTGACCCTTCCACTCCTTCCTCATCTGCTTGTAAGCTGCATCTGCAATGGCGTACACGTGGGGAGAGAGGTCCCCAAGGTCCACCCCCCTGTACTGGTCCATCATGTGGGGCCCATATAGATGGCTAAGGGGCGCAAATGGGTTCACTGCTATGAGAATGGAGCCCGTGTAGGTGTAGATGTCATCGTAAAGGTATCTGCTCCTCAGATTCCATAGGACCCCAGGTTCATGGAGGTAGGATAAACGCGTCATGTCCTGCGTACCCATAACGAGCAGTTCATATGCCATTAGGGAGTTATCCCAAATCCTTGTGAAGCTTCAGCCAAGCAATGATGCATGAACAGCTCCAGTACAGTGGAACCCAGCAGCAGGAAGCAGTAGAAAGTGTACAGGTCCAGCATGCCCTTACCTCCACTCCCCGTGTATCCTGGTTCTGAAGAGGGCAGTCGTCTGGATTGCATTTGCGTTCCTCTCCCGTCTCCTCTAATCTCACGACAAGATGGTCGTTTTCAACCTTGACAACCTCTGCCTTCACCCAGCTCTCCACCTGGTCTTTGACCCACACTCTACTGCCTGACGAATGGATAACTGTCGCCATCTTTACACTCTATACTGCCTTTTTGGCCAGGCAATGGCCGGCCCCCGCTGACCCAGATAAGACTGTATAGACTAGCCTTTCATTGAATGTAGACGGAGAGGTCCGAGCAGAGCCACAACGCAGAATAAGATACCAAGGCAGTAATAAGGTGGGTAAGCAGTAGAGAACTTCAGCGCTACCGTCTTATTCCCACGTGTGTCAATTAGCCTTCATTCAACCGTCCCCCAACGCTCTCTCAAACCGCTGCAGGCAAAGGGCAGTCACTTTGTGCAGAGTTGGCCCCAACGCCTGTTTCGCTACCTCCTTAGGCCTGACAATGAATACAATTGACAGCCAAAAGCAGCAACTGTGAAGAGATTCACCCGAAAGGGCTTGAGTTGGCGAGTCTGGGGTTGAAGGTTTAAGGGTTTAGATCCAAGTGACTTCAAGTGATTTCTGATTCTGTCTGATTCCCTGCATTGAAGCGGGCAGCCATGTCAATTGCTGCCCCCTGCTTCCAGACAGTGTGCAGACAGAAAGCTAAAGCAAGAAGAAGGCTTGGCAGCCTTCATATACCGATCACTCAGCAGCCTCTTCAATGCCGGTATAGCAAGAAAGTGCAAAGCAATTGCCTGAATAAGTGTTTAGAAACGGCATGACATTCTGTTTGCAAGGTGCACATGTATCTAGAGCCCATTCATGCAGATACTACAAGCATCGGTCACACAATGCATGCGCAAGCGCTGTCCAATCGCCCGTGCTTGACACGGCCGTGCGAGCTCAAGCCAATCAAACAAAACATGTAGCGCCTCCTGTCATGGTTAACAGCTGCACTGGGAGGGTAAGAGCTCACCTGCATGCACAATTGTACCTCCAAGCTATACGGTGGCAGTTGTAGAGTACCTGCAAAGGTCGAATAGCCTGCAACGCTGCCGCTCTGCCTAAAACATCGATTCTTTCCTCACAGATGGGACATGCAGCAGCAGAAGCAGTGGTCAGAGCCGGTCTCAATCTGGTGCCTTACACGTTGTCGGGTTATTCTGCTGGTGTAGCAGTTGCCAACATTGGGGTTCTGGGAGTCCCAGTGGAACTGGTGGGCAAGGATCAGCGGCAGGAGGCTATGTCCAAGATCAAAGAGACGTACCCCAACCTGGTAGTCGTAGACTACACCACACCCTACTGTGTTAATGGTATGTACCTGGATGTTGTCTCCTTGGGTAAGATGGCAAAGTTCAGCAGAAGCAAAAGAAATACTTCTTTGTGAATGGTCTGACAGGCAATCAATTTGCCTGCTTAGGTGGCTGAAGCATTCACTGTCTGGAAGCAGCTGCATATGCTGTGGCACCGTGGTTTTGTCGGTGTCTTCGCACAAATCTTGTATTGCAATGACAGCTGTGATCAAGCCTTTCAGTCACAAGGTTGCATGCAAATCTTTTAGGAACACCGTGGTTCCGTAGTCCGTCCCACTCGGGACCCGAAAGCAATCAAGATTAGCAGGGCGGGTAGCTTGACTAAGTGAATTTTCTCGTATCTGCAGACAATGCCGAATTCTATGCAGCCAATGGGCTGCCTTTTGTGATGGGCACAACAGGCGGAGACAGAAACAAAGTCATAAAAGCAGCAGAAGCAGCGGGAGTATACGCAGTTGTGGCGCCACAGATGGGCAAGCAGGTGTGTGTATGAAGCAGTTAACTGCAATTGGGGGTTGTTATAGTAGTTGGTACACATGTTACACATTGGTTGTCAGCATACGGGTCATTATTATGCATGTGCAATTTATGTGCTAGAACCAGCATGTTCAGCGGATCGTGACTTGCAATTGACTGTACAGAAAGACAACTCAAATCCTGTTCCACCTGAACAGAAGGCGACCCAGGTAGTGCGTGGGCGGGTTTTCTGGAGTACCCTGGCACATGCTCTTTGTGAGCTCAGTTTGTAGTAGCCACTGTGGCCGTTATGCCTCTTAACGGCTTGAGGTGCGGTGCCTATGGCACTTTTTGCTATGGCATATCATGAATTATTGTAGTACACAAGGACATGTTTATGCATTTGGCGCGGTGCGGGATCTTAGACGTGTTGCATGCACTTTTGTGACATCGACGGAACGGTCTAGCTGTGCGCTTAGACAATATTCCTCAAGCTGTTATTGCTCTGCCATCCTCATTTTGGTGCTTGTATCAGACTGCCAGGTCATGTCGTGTGGTTCCATGTACGCTTCTGGTCCAAATTTGTGCTCATGCGGTGGATGTCTAATTCAGGCTTGAGCTAACACGTAGAGCTTTTGGGCTGCATGCTGGCTTTGAAAATTTGCAGTTTGCTGCACGTGCAGTTCATCTTGGCTGTCAATTAGCCTGGTGGCTATGCCAGGTGGTTCCTTACAGGCGCCCGGTTGTGTTGCTGTCTGCAGGTGGTTGCCTTTCAAGCCATGATGGAACTCATGGCTCAAAACTTTCCAGGCGTCTTCACAGGGTATAAGCTAGACGTGGTGGAGAGCCATCAGCGAAACAAAGCTGATACGTCTGGGACGGCCAAGGCGGTGGTGGCATCCTTCCAGCAAATGGGCATCGAGGGGTTCAAGGAGGTACGGCTGCTGGTGTAAATGTTGTATGTGGAATGTTGCCATGGGACAATGTGTTGCTAGCCATCGTTGCAATGCATGCAAATGGTCACGAGTATGTGCTGCCAAAGGGTGCTTGCCATGCTTCTCAAGTTGCCGGTGGTTAGAACAGAAATTGACGTTACAGGGATCAAGCCTGGGCTTCTCTGGTAACAGTCAGGATTCACTGACCTGAATCAGCAGTGTGCTTTTTTGAACACCTGTTGCTGATCCTGTCTAAAAGAATATGCAATCACCTCAGGCCAAGTTTTGCTGCTGGTCTTCCATCCTGGGCCGTGTGCAGTGTCTGCATACCTGCATACTGCCCTTTTGGACACGTGCGGAATATGGCAGGAGGGTATGGGAGCTCGGCAGCCATGGTTATTTTGCAGCTTGCCGCCGTTGCACATGTCCGGTGCAATACACTACTACTGTTTGGCTGGTGCTATAGCGAGCAGTCAGTAGAAGCATTTCTGCTGAGATTTAGAGAGCTTCAATGAGAGCCATGCAGACAATTTCAGGATGGCTTGCTCATCTCTTCTGCTGTTGTTGTGGCTCGCTGTGGTGGCTCGCAGAGTGATATTGTGAAGATCAGGGACCGGCCAACACAATTAGATGTGATGGCAGTGCCAGAAGATAACATTGATGGCCATGCCTTCCACACTTACACGTTGACATCACCCGATGGCACAGTGCAGTTTGTCTTCAAGCACAATGTGGTGGAACGCAGCATTTATGCAGAAGGGACTGTGGATGCTGTCCTCTTCCTTGCGAAGAAGATGGGGGAGAAAGCAGAACAGAAGGTGTACAATATGGTGGACGTGCTTCGAGAAGGTGCGCTCAGATGACTTTTGCCGCGCCCAGCACCAATAGCATTGACTAGTCTCAATTTTGACTTTGAAGTCCTTGTCCGGATGTGTCATACAAGAGAGTGTATTGTGCATTGCTTTTCATGCCAAAGCATTGCCAGATTTGCTTAAGCACGGTGGGCCTGTAGGGGAAATACATGAGGGCACACCAATGGTCAGCTTTTGAGCGAGCTTGAGAGTAACTTACTATGACAGCGGCTTCTACATATTGTAAGGCTTCCATGCCAATTATGCTGGATAGACATGTCGTAAGGCTTCCATGCCAGTTATGTTGGATAGGGGATGTCGTCGTGCCTGTTCATATTATGGGCTTGATGGATGCATGGGGATATGTGGTGTGCTGGCAGTCATCACAACATTGTCCTCGACCAGGTTTTCATTAGGTTCGCATGACCGATGGCATCTAAAGTGGACGCAAGGCGCGTGGCAGCTTTGGGTTGCGTTTGATGTGCAATGGGCAGATCGTGTGGTGCTTCACATACCTTAATGTTGGTTTGTTTGTTCACCTGCTTCGTCCCACATGGGAGACATGCGGTGGGTAATGGTGGTACTAGACAGCCCGCTTAGTGTGTCAAGTGGTGTGCAGTGATGGGCTGCAGCTGTATGTATCAAGCAGTATATATAGTTGTCGTGCACCCATTTTGTGTTTACATGGGTTCTATGGATGCGTACCCGTTGGTGACATTGTACATCAGTGCATGTGTTTCCTGAAAATGTTGTCTGCACGGTTGACAACTAGAGAAGCTGCCGGGCAGTTGATCATGTTGCCTGTACAGTTTGGCGGTAAGGGTTTTCACTCACAATCAGGGTGGTTCGACTACTGCGTGCACTGTATCAGGTGAAGCGATCAGGTTGAAGTCGCCATGAGCTATGGGACTTCGGTGTGCACCTGGTTCCTGCTTAATGAGTCAAAAGACCAGAGCTGCGATGGCGTCAGAAAACATTAAACATTCAAGCATGCCTTCCTCGCATCGGTCCACCCATCGTGTCCAAGTCCACCCATCAGACTCGTGCAACGTGCCTCGGAGGGCTCACGTGTTGGTCCCGGGTCGTGCCTTTCCTAGAGCTATACTGTGATTTCGTGAAAAATTTACACACCTCCTAGGTCCAAAGCGCAGTAAAATACAAGGCAGCGCTGACAAGTAGGCCCTTGCAGATCTGTACGGCGGTGTCAGTCACTTTGAACGTTACACTTCAAGTAATACCACTTCAAAAGTCGTCTGAAATCTGGAGCTAACACGAGGCTTAAGGGTATTCCAGGAAACCAACACAATTGTATGGCTTCTCATCCCAATACTATCAGTAGGCAGGCGGACCCAGAGTTGGACTTGCAGCGTGCTGGCTGACTAAGCAATTGGCCCGATCAACAGTAAGCGTAGCATCCCAACAAACAAACATGTAAGGTGTGGCGACGCGGGCGCAGAAGGGGCTGCTAGATCGCGGAAACAACCAAATACACCATCGGATGGCGGATCCAAAGACAATGGACCACTCCAAGAGTGGGAAACCCAATCATTTTTCCATATATAAATATAGGGAACCTCAACCAGTTCCTCATCAGACGATCACCAGAATGATCTTGACTCCGTCCGAATCAGTCCAAATACGGACCTTCGAAGAATTCTGGAAGCAGGACGTCTGCTAAGTCCACCACATCAGTACCACAGACTGGTGGCAGTACCAACAGACACGAAAGCAGACGGTTCAAACTTAACCAAGAGCAGCCCTGCTCAGGGCTGACAACAACAGCTACTACTACTGATAGCAGCATTACCGTAATCATACTAGGCCCCAATGGGTGGCCCTAAGATGAAAAGCCATACGGAATGGCAATAGTGCACTTAGATCAGGTATGGGGACCAGCCCTCCTGTTCATTCAAAGGACTGCGACAAGCAGGCTGCTGATGAGCCCTGCTTCTGAAAGAGGCTTCTAAGTCATGGCCTTCCTTAAATACCTGGCCGACATGCTGCCCTCATTGGCCTTGTAACTGGAGTGTACTAGGGGGTACGACCTTAGCTGTGAGGTGTGAACCCAGTATCCCAAGGGAGCCATGCAGATGCACATCATCCATTTGCTCCAAGCACTGCTCCACCTACTGCCTCCGAAAATGTGCTGCACCTTCACCACTGTGAAGCCTAAAAAACAACTTCCAATCAATGCACACAGGAACTGCTTCTCCATCCTGTGTCGACCAGGCCCTGCTCAGGACTGGCACATAGCCCTGAACTTCTTCCTCATGTTTATCACGTAGCCTGCAAGGTTCCTCCGCCGTACCAGCATGTCTTCAGCCAGCTCCTGCCAACCCTCAAACACTGGATCACATGAGGTCACTGCAACCACACACAACCAGGTGAAAAATAAGGATCTTCACATAAGTGGCCTCACAATCTGCTTCAACCAGTGATCAATGTAGGTGGCCGCACCATGGGTGGACCTGGCCTATCGGCATTCCAAACATCTGCTGCAGTTCCAGGCTTTACTAGGGTTGAAGCAATGCCTGGTTTGTGTCATAAGCTTAAGTTGCAACTGAACATCTCGAATGTATGCTCAAATTGGAAGGTTACAAGCGGAGGTGTGAGGCCAAGATGTTCCACCTCGCTCTTTGGTAACAGCTCAAGGCATGGGGCCTAAAGCATTTCTTGCTATGGATTACCATGAGATGTATAAATAGTCGGACCACACCTAAACAGCTGACAGGTGCCTTGAAGGTTGTACATGCAAAAAACAGGGGTGCAGGCTAGGAGACAAACGCAGGGTTCATGACAGGCTGGCACGGTACAAACGAGCAAAGAGCATTTGACTGAGACCACCACCCCAAACCTATGAGATGTCTCCTAGATGATCGCCACAGATTACTGCCTTGGCGGTCCCCTATACGACAATGCCCCCTATACGACAATGCCCCATTTTTTATGAACCAAGCAAACTACTGAAGTTGTCATCTGCTGACTGTGCAGCGGGGATCCACTGACCAAAGCTGTGCAGGCTGAAAGCAACAAGAGTTATACAGCAATAAAACTGCAATATGCAGGCCTCTGTGTCCAAGCATACCCACCACTGTATGTGTCGTCCTCGTTGATCTTCACTGCAAAGCTGTACAGCTCATCTGGCCGATTAGGATTAATCTGGCTGAACTCAAAGTGCAGCTCTCCTGCACAGTGGACAAAGAGGTCAGCAACTGGTGCCGGGCTGCCAGTGTGCCAGAGTTGCCAGCCCTTCTTTACCCAAGCAACGTCTCCACATCATGTATGTTCCTTGTCCATATTCGTCACTGCTAGGGAGACATACAATTAGCTTGCATCGGAGGCAACAGTGGAGTCCTTATCACAACTGACACATGGTAAAAAGGTGGCACGCTACGGCTAGACCCCTCTTTCCTTAAGTCTACGCAGGCATTCCCATGGCCTTGCGTCCCTTTCTTTCAATTGACACATTATCCTGGCCTGGGTGCTCAAGCATCGCCTTCAGTGGTATTTCTGCCGGCGCTACTGTGCTGGCTCAGTACCGGGTCGGACCAGGGCCAGCAGCAACTGCCCACCAAAACCACACCTAATCATGGCTTGTACAACAGTGCTCTTACTGCTCCCAGAGCTCCAGTACACCCAAGACTTCCTTCATAATGTAAGTAGTGAGTCGCAAAAAGACCCAGAAAACTATTTTATGTAGCTGTACAAGGGCTGCCCTGGATGAGTGGCTTTTGAGACCGCCCAGTCTGACAGAGGTAACATCTCTACCTTTACATGTGTGCACTCTACTCCTGATATTCAGCCGTCTTACCATCTCCTGGTGTCAGTCTCAATCCCAAGCAGCTTTCATAGGCATTTCTGATTCTCCGCAGGCCTCGTAGTTTCACTGCCTGCTCTGCCTGCTGCTGCTTCACATCTGCAAGCACGTGGCAAGTAGCACTTTAACAGTGCATTTGCAAGCACAGCATTGGCCTACAGGCGGTACCACCTGCTTAACACCAGTACTGCTAGGCTTATAAGCCTGAGATAGCCTTTGTTGGAGTGAAAGGAGCTGTTGCCTTGACATACCTGCCTCATGGGTGTTACGCTCTCTGATCTGCTCCTCCAGCAGCGTCTGCAGCTCTGCTAGCTTATCTTGCAGAGAGCGCTGCTCTATAGCGAGCAAGTCTGCTTTCTGTTGGAGTGCTGCAGCCTGTTCATCATCCTGACAAATACCTGCGGAGAAGTGTGGGTTGTAAGACCTGAAAGCTGCGTTGCAGTTGCTGAACCCAGTGGCTCACACTCTTTTACATCTGCTATGCGCTTCTCTGCCTTTCGGTATCTGTCTTCCAGCGCAGCAATCTCGCCTGCAGCACCGGCAAAACAGGCTCAGGTGTGCAACGGGCCTTGCAGCGAAAGCACGGGCATGAGCTGCTACCTTTTGCTGTTCGCAGTCTGCTCAGGTGAGTGGACTTGCGCTCTTGCACTGCTTTCACAGACGTCGATGCCCACCGCTGAAACAAGATCCGTGTGTCCCTAAGCTCCTGCTCAAGCTCTTCCATGTCTATCGTCTCCATCTCCAGATTTATGCTCGGACGATGCTCGGAACGATGCAATGAATAGGCACTAGACGTTCAACCTGCTGTACGTGTAATGCAGCATTCATCCGACGGAACATCAAAGTTTTTGGTGCATAGCGAGCATGGGAGCCTCGCTCAGCACCTCATCCTCGAGCGATCTGTTCTTCACAAACAAATGCAAGCGGTTCACCTTGCACCCTAAACCCTGTCGACCGTTTGGCCATCTGGGTCGTTCGGTTGGTTAAGACTGTTTCAGATCGCCGGCTTCCTTTTGTTGTATTTCCTGAGACTGCTTGAGGTCGCCAAGCCCTTCTTGCCATGGTCACTAGATGGAACGGATGGTAGATGGAACGGATGGTAAGCCACGTGGAATGGAAGATCTGGGATCATATGATGGGGCATACAACGGCAGTGCAATCACTTTAAACGCTTTGGCTCGAATCATGCAGCTGTCAGGGTTAAGAATCTGACTGCAGCTGACTTACTCGTCCGTCATGGAAGCCCTGAGAACTATGAGACATAAGCTGGTTGCTACCTGGAATCCGTCCGAGATATGTGGTTGTTGAAGCTGGTGGTGTATCAGTAGCTCAGCTGGAGTGTTAACAGCTAGGATTAGTCACCGGGATTCTACAGCAGGGTCAAGTTGGGCTGGCAGGTGCTGAAAAGCCTACCTGCTGCTCTAACACGCATGTAGTGGTATGGGTACGCCAGAAGGCCTCCATCTGGTTGGATGATTGGGGCGTCAGAGATGCTCCCCTTCTTTTGAGCACTTGTATGTATGCGGAGTTTCTGAGTGTGTACTGTAAGATGCTTGGTGGCAACCATATCAAGTGACCAAGCAAAGCTGTTCAATGATGACCATGTGTGATACAGGAGCAGCAGGAGCAGACTGGTCTCGTTCTCCACACCTTTGGGTGGATAGGAAACCCCTCATGCCTGGTTGGTTGGTATAGGGTGGGAGCTTCTTATTTGGTATGGGGTGGGGAGCTTCTTGTTTAGGTAAGCGGATTGTGGCTGTTGAACCAGAGGCGCTGAGAGATTAAGAGTTGAAACAACCAGAGCACCATGACATTGCAGCATGTGCCATGCGGGTAAAGGCCAGGGGCATTTCCAGGAATTGACGACAGGCCAATCGGCTTAAGGGACCCTGCTTTTCTCGTACGCACTCTCCCCTGCTTTGATTACCTATACCAACCTCCAGGTCACAGTTTGTGTCGGCAGATGAGGACAATGCATGCATGTTTTAGTCTGTTTATGCTTTCTAGCTAGCTGTGCCAACTGCCACACTCGTAGCAGCCAGAGGGAGAAGAGCTCTGCACTGAACCCTGCTGTCCCTATACTGGGTATAATGTTTATGTGCAGATTTTAGGAGGAGTAGGTATGTATCAGCTTGTTTGGCATGTGCATGTGCGTGCGCCTGTACTGGCCATCCATTCAGCAGCTGGTTCGCAAGCGTAGGAAGACTGACCAGCAGCAGCAGCTTTGCGGCAACGCCCACTAGAGTACCGTAGTAGCCTCCTGAACACATTATAGAGTGGTCCCTCTTAGGGGGCGCCAAAATTACTATTGTTATTATTGTTTCATTATTATGGAGCAAACCTAGGGTCCATGGGCAGACAGGCTTGAACAAGGTCCGTCAGCAGCGCTAGTGTCCCTGACTGCAATGAGGAAGGCAATTCCCATCAACAATAATGGTTTGCTCCCATTAAGGTGCCCTTGTTGTGTCTGGGTCGGCAGGTTCTAAACCCAAGGTTTGTTAAGAGAGACCACTGCACACTCACTCCGGGCCGTGCAGCACCCAAGCATGACTCCAACCAGTTTGTTAGGGTTGTGGGGTGAGTAAGTGCGAGCGATAGAGACCCGAGTTTTGGAATTTGCAGCCCCAACCTGCATCATGGGAACATGTGCTGGGATCTGAAGGTTTTGTTGGCATCCTGCATGCACTGCTGAGCGGCTCTGTCTTCCGTTTTGCTGACTAGATGGGGAGCATTTACAGAGATGATACTTGGGGACCACATTGCAAGGTGACAGACACGCACGGGTGTTACCATCTGCTCACTGCTTCACAGGCGATCTGCGGCCAGCCACCTTCCCTTACCGCAAACAAGCAAAACATTCAAGATTTGATTTGTCAAGGCAGGGATGCTAGGTCAAACTGACCGAAGGCACCAGCTTAACCAGGCAACGTGTTCACACTACCCTACATGCTGCAAACCCACCGCATATGAAGGGTGCAAACAACAGCCTGCTGCTTGAATGTTGGTTGATAACATGTTATGTATACCATAACAAACGTTTAAGATGTGGCAACCGCAAAGGGCCGCTAGGTCGAAACGACCAAACACACCATCGGATGGATCGAAAAGCAATGGATTCCAGACCACCAACATAGAAAGACCATACCCTGGATCCGTCTAGGGAACTTCAATCAGACATAGAAAGACAAATGCACCAGCTTTTTGCTGTACCAAGGTGCTGTCAGCTCTCTCATACCCAGCCTGCAGTCAATCCTAACACTAGCAGCACATGATTGAAGTTGCATGCTTTTCACCCGGCTGCTAACTCCTTTTTTTCCTTGTACCCCTGCTGGCCTCCTCCTGGAGGCCTGCCCTGCATGTGCACTATCTACCGCAATTCTGAGCAGGGCTATTACAATCGACAGCAGATCCTTAGAGCACATCACCAGCATTACCGCACTATAAAACAATGCCCCATAGCCTGAGGAGTGACAACCAACAACTGTGCTATGGCATGAAAGACACATGAAAGGACAAGGTACATGGGGGCCCCCCGCTGCCCACCAATCAAAAAATAAAATTGTGTGTGCACTTTTCCAGGGCCAGTATTCTGCATCATTGTATCTGCTTGGACATGCATGATCATGGAGTTCAAACTGGTGGATGGTGTTCAGTTTTTCCTGGTTCTATTTGTGTTAGTGGCTTTGCCACCCCTGTGGTGAACTGTGGCACCGCACGCGTGCCGATGGGTTTGCCAATGTAAGATTCACACACACACACACAGAGTCCCTAGTGAAAGACGTGCCCAGACAATGGCCCGTGAAAATGGGCATGAGGAAGACTACGCACAGCAGGCAGCAGTCATAATGTAGTTGTGGCACTTAAGCATCTACAGCAAGAATAGCTTGCTAGCTGTACATGCTTTCAAATTAGCTCAGGTGTGTTCTGCCTTCTGGGCACTCAGAGTCCAATGGCCTCTTCACTGATTCCCCTTTAAGATGCCGTTTATTGCCAGACCATGGCCAAGGATGTCAAAACTTGGTAACGCTTGCAGCGTATCTGTGCTCTACGGACTCGAAACGGTACTAACCAGTCTTGCCAAGTGCCTGTTGGTGCTAAACCCACACCATAGGTAGCCTGACTTAGCAGTTCCTGCACTTTGCACTTGCCTTGAGCAGTACCTCGAAGAGCAGGACAAAACGACTCAGCCTGGCTCCTTGTGTTGCAGCGGGTGTACTCTTAGAGCGAAGGCCCCGGTAGGGGGCGTTACCAAGCACAGTGGTCACATAAGCCGCGGCTCTCCAGTGCACGCATGTAATTACAAGTACATTACTTTCAGGGCATCCCTTCCTATATGTCTCTTCAGGGCTGTCGCATCGCAGGAGCGAGCTTTACCAGAACGGTGGTGATCTCCACCGAGTGCCAATGCCAAGCTATCAAGTTACACACCTTCGCGCTAGGCTGCAGTGGGCACGAATAGGTCGTACTGCAGTTGGTATGAGTCCGAGCCGATGGAGGTGGAGCGTTACTGGTTAATTACGCGAGTCCGAACGCGTGGCTCCTGCTACACCCCCCCGGACGCTGTAGCGGCACGTAAACCAGAGGCACGTATTCACAACTCACCAAGGGCGCATTCTTCCTCCCTGTCAGTAAATAGGCGTTAGCGAAGCCTGACGTTCTGACAGCAACATAAAATCGTTGCTGACCTGCACGTCCGTGCTGCTGGGCTGACTTCACTGACATCCGCTCAACGCTCTTCTAGGGTGCCTGTGCCGTTGTGCTTTAGCTTGCCTGTACCAGCTGCTCCTTGCTGCACTGGTAGAATCTATATCCAGCACTATCCCCTTGGCTTTAGCTCAGCACCACAGCAACCATGCAGCGCGGGCTCGCCCAGCAGAATGCTTCTCTGCAACATGTTCAAGGTGCGTAGCAGTACTCGCAGCGGTTTCCATACATAGCTTTTTCTGGGCTCGCGCGTCTCTATACACACCCCTGGGCTTGGGGGTGGCAGCAGCTGGTGCTAGATAGCCATCCAGCTTATCACATTAACGCCTGTAACGCCAGCGCCTGCGTCAAGATCTTCTACTAGCAACTCATCCATGCAGCCGTCTGGGTATGTGCAGGATTGAAGTCTGTGAAGCAGTGCGTAGTGCGGCGTCAGCGTGCAGTTCGCTGCAAAGCGGTTGCTGCACCTGAGGCACCTACGAGGCTCGCAGCAGTAGGCCCAATCATCCTGAATGGCCAGGTCGCACATAGCATCACCGAGGAGAGACTGGAGATGGTGCACGGCATTTCAGACTATGTGGAGCAGCAGGTAGGTAACGGTACTAGCAACTTCCGATAAGCGATCCCCTCTGCGGAAACCCAGCAGCAGCACGCCGTTGCATGCATGTGCTCACCCAACGCACCATCTCCGGCAGGTTCTCCCTGTGCTGAAGCCCGTCGACAAGTGCTGGCAGCCATCCGACTTCCTTCCAGCATCTGAGGATCCAGACTTCCTTGACAAGGTGAGCCCAGAAGTTGCAAGTCCAGATCTCCCCACTCAAGCATGGAATTGATATGCATGCAAGCGTTATTTCCGTTGAGCACCACATACGTAGCATGGCATGCACCATAACGCATGGTGGCGAATTCCAGGGTTCAACCACCCTTTTTCTGCTCTGCACAGGTCAGGGAGCTCAGGGAGAGGGCTGCCAACCTGCCAGATGACTACCTTGTCGTATTTGCTGGTAAGTGGGCAACTGGAGTTGCGCCTTTCTTGGAACACAACAAACTGCCCAGCTAGGCAGATCAGCAGATGAGCAGCAGCAGGCAGCATGCAAGCTTGCTGCAGCTAGGAGGACATATATATGTTTATTCTGGTTTGTATATCAGCAGTATGTCAAGCATGAGTTCCTTTCACTCCTCCTCAGCAGCTCGGTGACAGCCAGAAATGCATCTAATTGTGTGAACGTGTGCCCTTTTCTTGTTCTATCGCGGCAGCTCCTTTTTGTATGGGCTTGGCAGCTGAGACAATTTTATTGGGGCATGTACATGCGAACTGCATACTGTGATACAGACGATCGAGCATGCTGGCTTGTCTCCGTTTTCCTTCCTGCATCTGCTGCAGCTGCCTTCTCCAGCGTGCAGGTCGCTTAGCAATTTTGCCTGCCTGGAGAGCATGCTCTTAGTAGATTGTATCACAGCTCCTTGCCTGCCTTTCTTGGCTTGTCTTATCAGGTGACATGATCACAGAGGAGGCCCTCCCCACATACATGGCCATGCTTAACACCCTAGATGGTGTGAGGGATGAGACGGGTGCCTCTCCCACTGCCTGGGGTGTGTGGACTAGGGAGTGGACTGCAGAGGAGAACAGGCACGGTGACATCATGAACAAGTACATGTACCTCACTGGCAGGTGCGCATGAACTGAACAGCAACAGCAGGCCAGCAGTTTCTGAGGTGGTAGTGTGTAGGCTGGGATTGTGATGCAGGTATCGGGGTGGAGTGGGTGAACAGACAAAGGGTGTGGGTAGCCAGACCGAGAGACAGCGCACTAAAGAGTGTTCAGCTCATGTTAATTGTTGGAGCAGAGTGTTGTAGGTAGTGTGTATGAGCCTTGGCATTGGCGTTGCTGGGGATGTATTGGTCTTGCATACACCAGACATTGAGCTGGTGCTTGTAGCAGTGTACAGAGGCATAGAGCCTGCAGTCTTCCTTCAGATGTATGTTAGAGGAGGCCTTCCTTCAGGTATATGTGAGCAAGATTTGCAGGCCAGCGCGCATGTGTTATGCAAATCACTGTATGTGACCACAAACTGCAGGCGCCCTGTACTGATGGCGGCATCCATGAATCAGATCATAGTGAGAATCTTAAGGTGTCAGAACAGCACCAGACTAGAGACAATCCACTTTGCCAAACTAGCCAGTCTGAAACTTTGTAAAACTAGCCAGTCTGAAGGATGTGTCTTCTGATAGGCGAAGATGCTTCCATTTGGTACTGAGCGGTGGGCCCTGTTGCTTTTTCCCTGTTGTGGTTCAGGGTGAACATGCACGCCGTCGAGGTGACCATCCAGAACCTGATTGGCTCAGGCATGGACCCCAAGACGGAGAACAACCCCTACCTAGGCTTTACATACACCAGCTTCCAGGAACGTGCTACAAAGATCAGCCATGGCAACACAGCAAGGCATGCTCTGGAGCATGGGGATGAGATCCTTGCCAAGATCTGCGGGTCTATTGCGAGTGATGAGGGCAGGCATGAGATTGCATACCAGAGGGTGAGTGGACCAAGTACATGTGTCTTAAGAGTGTCTAAGAGTCTAGGAAGTCCTGCAAACCTACAGGGGAGATCCAGAGGATGAGCGGGGCAACTGAGCCAGGGCCCAGCAGTGGGTTCTCTGGTTATGACGATGTGATATGGATGAACGACATTTGCAGGATGTACCTGAGTACTATTAAGTGGGGAACTGGTTGACGAGTAGTAGGATACTGCCTCCTGCCTGTGCTGAGGCATGCTTCCACAGATATGAATGTTGCTTTTACGCGCCAGGATGCAAGGCATCCTCTCCAGTGGGTTGAGGGAACTTTGGCAGCCTCTCCAAGCGCTGCCTGCCAGGACTGCATCACAGTACCTGTTGTGGCTTCTTTTTTCCATGGCAGTAGTGGTGGGTTCTCTCCCATGTGCTGATAATTGTTTCCTGCTGGTGCTGCTGATATAATTGTATTCTTTACATTGTTGGAAATCTCAGCAGCGCCGTCTAAATGCAGCCACATCTAGATGCAGAGTGCAGGAGTTGAAGGATTTTTTTGACAAAATTGGATCAGCGTGTGGCAGTGATACAGGGCTTTACATCAACCATTATCTCTTTTAGCAGCGCCACAGTTCCCTTCAGTGCACTGCATCTGATGTTTTTCCTGCTGCTGCTCTTGTTGCTGCTGCTGCAGATCATGGACAAGCTGTACGAGCTGGATCCCAATGGCTCTGTGCTGGCCTTTGCTGATATGATGCGTAAGCAGATTGTCATGCCTGCACATCTGATGGATGATCTTCAGCACGAGAAGAAGACTGGCAGGAAGCTGTTTGCGGTGAGTTTTAGATATTCTTGGCATGCAAGCAGCCGAGGCTGTGCCAGGCATTGGAATTGCACAGGAAACAGTGGTCACATTTCTAGGGGTTCAAAGGGCTCATACTGTATTGGAGATGATATGCAGGCATTCTAACGACCACCATATGGCATAGCCAAATGTGGTGGTAGAGCCGCTCCTGCATGCTACGGTTGCGCGGTGGGCTGCTAGGGTGACCACCTGCTGGTGATAGGTACCCACAATGATGCTTTGAAAGCAGCTAGGTGTATAGAGTGCAGGTACCTAGTAGTTGCAAGGCCACAGGCACCATTGTAGACAGGCTTCAGCAGGACATAGCATTGACTTGGGATGGTGCGCAGGTTGCTTGGATGAGGGCTTGCTTGTGTTTGTGGCCAACAAGAGGCTTGCTGGGTTCATTCATTCGTTGCTAGGGGACATGGAATATTGACAGAGTCATTTGATGCCATCTTTGTATGGTGTGTGAGCTCACTTCTCTATGCTCTTTCATATCTGCAGGACTTCTCTTCTGTGGCTGAGAAGACCGGCACCTACACCGCCTTTGATTATGCTGACATCATGGAGCACTTGGTCAGCCGCTGGAACATTGCTGATCTCGGTAACAAGGGTATCGCCCTCAGTGGCGAAGCAGCGGATGCTCAGCAGTACCTTATCAGTATGCCCAACCGCATTCGCAAGCTGGCTGAGCGTAGCAAGGTGCGCAAGCAGAAGTCAAAGGGCCAGACCTCACCTTTTGCATGGGTGTTTGACCGGCCAGTTGAGCTGGTGTAAGCTGTTTGATTGGAAGTTGGGAGAGCAGTTGTTTGAGTGGCGGTTGGGCTGGTGGTTTGACCAGTAGTCAAAGCGCAAGGTTGAGATGGTTGACTGGCAGTTGGCTGGTGAGTGGACCAGCTGGTGGCATGAAGGAGGTAGGCTGACTGTGAGAGAGCCATGGAGGAAGCAGCAGCAGGATGGTTTTGGATACTTCTTCTGGAGTTGAGTTGAGGCGAGACGCTACATAAGTACAAGTTCACTGGTAGTGCTACGAGTGCGGGGTGGGGAGCACTTCTGTAATTTCCATTGGGGGTAGCAAGGGTTGAAAGCAGTCTGGGGTAACAAGGGTTGAAAGCAGTTGGGAGGAGAGTGTGCCTGGTGGCATGTTATGAAGCATGTTGTGAGAGTTTGGATGCCTGGGCTCTATAAGGACTGCTGAGTGATGAGAGTGGGATGTGGCGGAGCAGCGCGAAATCGGGGCAATCTGCCACATGCATGGGTTATGCAGGCCTTTGTAGGAGGTTGCGAGGGAAGTTCTGCCGGCGAGTAGGGGTGTGCAATGGGAAGGACTGTCTGGTTTGTGTGTGTACATGAGATGTTGTTGTCTGCTGCTGCATCAAACCAGTTCTATAGCTGCAGCAGCAGAGAAAAGAAGAGAAGGTATGCATTGCAGCTTGTTTGTTTTGTTTTGTTGGAATTGCGGGAAGGGGTGATGAGGATGGAGCAATCGCTTGTGTCATCCAGCATTTGCTGGGGCATCCGAATCTATCTACTGGGTGTCTACAATTGTTGCACACCGGCGCTGGTCTTATGCCTCTGAATGGTGTGTGTACATCTGAAGATCACCTGCCGTTTGCTGCAAACTTGCACAGCATGGATTGCATTTTGTTATGGGTGTACGTTCAGGCGAGCAGGCAAAATGATGATTGACAACACTTCACTGAGGTGTTTCAAGAAACTTGACGAGGTGTGCATTTGGTTGGCTTACACTCGCCTGCTCTACTTCATTTGTTACGTTGTCAGGAACAGTATTGCTGAACTTGTTCACGTCGATAGTGTTGGCAGTTGAAATTGTAAGTCTATGTAGGAAGAGAAGGTATGTCATCGACTGAGAACTGCGTGCAGCTTACCGACAGTCTCTGCATGGCATACGAGCAAGCACTGCATGGCAACCGGCGCCATGAGCTCTGCAACGTGCCGCGTGGAATACAATGCTTCCTGCATGCGTTTTATGATTCAACGATATGTTTTGTATTTCTAAGTTAGAACAGATATGTCAACAGCTGCCCGCACTCCCCAGATGGGGGTATTGTCGAGTCGGGACCTGCAGACCTGACCGTGACTAGATCAACTTTGAGAGCCTGGATGCAGCAGAGGATTCCGAGCCATGGCCAGCAGACGCCCAACAGGCACGATG
This sequence comes from Pseudopediastrum boryanum, assembly GCA_963556185.1. Taxonomy (NCBI): domain Eukaryota; kingdom Viridiplantae; phylum Chlorophyta; class Chlorophyceae; order Sphaeropleales; family Hydrodictyaceae; genus Pseudopediastrum; species Pseudopediastrum boryanum. Next base: position 4,038,148 of record OY744511.1, on the reverse strand, counting down.
GTGCCTAAACACGTTCAGTACCGATGGCGAGGTCTAGATTCGTTTAAGGTCTTGCCTAGTTTGCATTTCCGGGTGCACTGGTCATGTACGGCGGGCTGGGGTTTGAAAGTTGCCGCTAGCTTGGAATCGTGCACTTCACTGCTGCCACTAGGCGCCATGCATGACTTAGTTGTTTCTAACCTAGATGTTACAGAATGATTCAGTTGACGAGTTGTTAGTTACCGTTCCATAGTAGTGCCGACTCCACCCAGTCCATTTACAGCAACTTTCCAGCTTACTAAGTTAGCTTCCCGTTCGCCGCACCGCTGAAGCTGAACGGACAGTCAACTAAGGTGCCGACCAGCTGTGCATATCTGTGGAGGAATACAAGCTACTAGCCCAACACACACACCAACGGAGCAGCTGCCATGCTCAGAACCGCAGCTTGGTGAAGAACCACCTGTTCTTGCCGGTCTTGAACTTCTCCTCCATCAACTTCTTAGCCTCCTGCGCACACAAACGCGATAACAGCAAGTCAGCACAGACCAAAAGCACCACGAATGAGGCATACAGGGGAGAGTGCTGATAACATAACATCACAAACATTTAAGGTGTGGCAATCACAGAGGGCTGCTAGGTCGAAACGACCAATCAAACACACCATTGGATGGATCCAAAAACAACGGATTCCAGACCACCAACATAGAAAGACCATACCATGGATCCGTCTAGGGAATTTCAACCAGTTCCTCAGAGAAATCCCCAGAAAAATCTGACTCCGACTGATAAAGACAACATATGGCGATAATCCTTAGTTGTCAACATGACTGGTGGATGGAGGAGGTGAATGCTTGATAAAATCAAACATATATAGTGTATGAAGATATGAGACCGGAAAGCTACAGTGAAGTCCTGCTGATGCATGTTATAAGGTCATGCCTCATCTCGCTAACAGGAGTTCCCTGAATGATGCCTATCGCAAAGCTGTCAAAAGACCAATGGACAGCTGCTTGTGTGCTGCAGCGCTATACAGGATGCGGCAGTTAACGCAAGGCGAACGCACTTCATGCTTTAGAATCTACGGTAGGTTGCAGTCCATACTGAATGCAATAAATAGATGGAGAGAATGAATGACCATACATAAGCAGTCAATAAATAGATGGAGAGAATGAATGACCATACATAAGCAGTCAATAAATAGATGAAGAGAATGAATGACCATACATAAGCAGTCAATAAATAGATGGAGAGAATGAATGACCATACATAAGCAGTCAATAAATAGATGGAGAGAATGAATGACCATACATAAGCAGTCAATAAATAGATGGAGAGAATGAATGACCATACATAAGCAGTCAATAAATAGATGGAGAGAATGAATGACCATACATAAGCAGTCAATAAATAGATGGAGAGAATGAATGACCATACATAAGCAGTCAATAAATAGATGGAGAGAATGAATGACCATACATAAGCAGTCAATAAATAGATGGAGAGAATGAATGACCATACATAAGCAGTCAATAAATAGATGGAGAGAATGAATGACCATACATAAGCAGTCAATAAATAGATGGAGAGAATGAATGACCATACATAAGCAGTCACACAACTCAGCGGTCAGCAGCAGCAGCAGTCGGCAAGTTTTTGGCAGAACAGGACCATAGGACTGACTAGTAATCGACTTCTAGCCACATCCCCTTAATGGAACTTCCTTTTACACAGGACTTTACCGGTCATTGGCCAAGCTAGAAATGGGCTGCACAGGAGCAGCATGGGGCCCCTGCACCATTGCAAGCAGTGCATGAGGACGACTGCAGCAGCAGGGCCACATGCTGCAAGGCACACCATATTCTCCTTTCGCTGCTGGAAATGCAGACCACCCAAGATCTAGTAAATACTTGCAACTTCTATTCCCTGAACCCCACTGCACTCCTCCTATTGTTTCCCCCTGTAATCCTGCATTATGAGAGGCAGGTTCAAGGGCTGTACAGTATTCTACCTCACGGAATATGACCTGCCGGGGCCTCAACCTCACACGCCATAACGCCCCATGAGCTACGCTTTCCATAGTAGGCTTCTAGCCCCCAAAACATGACTTACACCTTCTCAGGACTACTTGCTCCTCCACGCTACTCAGCACCCCCTATCTCCCATAGAAACCACCCCCAATACTGGTATTGAGTGTACTTTCTCAATATTGCCCACATATCCTCAGGGCCCTTGTTCTTCACACTATTCACTATGTCCTATGTCTACTCTGACCAATGTTTACTCCGACCTGAACCTGCCCAGAACTTTCTGCTGCTGCACTCACTACGTGCCTCCCAAGCCCTTTGCCCGACTGCCATTGCTTGTTTGCTGCTGCTCCCCTTCTGTGTGCTGCTAGAAACTTGCATGTGCCCGATGCTGCTGAACCATGGCCACCCTGTCAGGCTGTCACTCCTTGTGCTGCTGTGAAGCCCTAACCATCTTTTCAACTCCTTGTGCCGCTGCTTAACCCTCGCCACCCTATCACTCCCTCTGCCGTTGCTAAACCCTCATCATCCCCTTGCTCCTTGTGCTGCTGCTAAACCCTCATCATCTGCTTGCTCCTTGTGGCGCTGCTAAACCCTAGCCATCTTTTTCTGCTTGTGCTGCTGCTAAACCCTAGCCACCCTGTCCTCCTTGTGCTCCCTTGCCGCTGTGAAGACTAGATCCTGTTGAGAGCACTCTGCTGCCTCCGGTACCCTGCTGCTGCACCTACACCACGCCCTCCTGCCATCGCTCTCCCTCACATCCCCTCCCTCCGGAGCCCCTCACATCCCCTTTCTGACAACTCTCTCATATCCCCCTCCCTCCCAAGCCCCTCACATCCCCTCCCTCCCAAGCCCCTCACATCACCTCTCTTAACAACTCCCTTACATCCCCTCCCTCCCTCCTCCCATGGTCACCCACCTTGCGTGCCTCCTGCTTCTTGGTGCTGTTATCGATGACATCCTGTGTGACCACACCCTTGAGGTCCACATCCAGGGTATAACGTGTGGGCATCATGTGGTTGTAGTTGGCCAGCTTGATGAAGGTCTTCAAGCTGCTGCGGCGGGCCTGGACCTTGGTGCTGGAACGCTTGGTCACCTGGGCACAAAAACAACAGCAACAGCAGCAAGAAAGGCATAATCTGTTAATCATGCACCCCGATCAAGTGAGTTCACGCTACATTTCAGCTAGTATAATCACAAACCCCAATCTGATACAGCAGGCACTAGCCAAGCTTGGCCACCTGGGAGCCAACAACAGCGACAGCAGCAACGAAACCCATCAGCATCTGATGTGGAAACGATACATGCTCCTATCAAGTCGTTTAGAGCTCTCGTATATTGTGCTCAATTGCAACTAGCATATTCAGACCACCCACTCCCATAAAGCAGGCAACTTTATCGGTTACTTGGAAAAGAACCACAACAGCGGCGCGAGTAGCGGCGAGAGATGATGGCATCGATCCATTATGACTCTCAAGTTGTTTAGCTGCAAGGAATTACACCCCAGCGTTTCTTGTGTCAATCTGGCTGAACGGCATGGCAGCCAGCTACATGCACTCAGACAGCAGAAGCTCACACAAATTGTTCCTGACTCTTCTAGCAATTCCTCCATTCCAGCAGCTCGGGCACCAGCTGCCGGACACACTATGGCTTGTTTCCTACTTGAACAAAACAGTCCCAACACCTGAAAGGCCTCCTAGTGTACTGCATTAACATGTTGAATATAGCACCGCATACACCACTTGCAAGGCCTCAGCCCACCAGTCCCACCTGTGCAGCGCACTACTACCTCTGCTAGAGCCCCTCCCTTCCATCCGCTGTGTCGTATGACTATGGATTTCTCTCTCTTTTAAAGGACTAGGACCCCCCACCCCACTAAAGATCTGGTTGGAGTCATGCGTGGATGCTGCAGAGGGCCCAGAGGACTGTGCAGTGGTCCCTCTTAACAAAACGGACTAGGAGCAAGCCCTGCATTTCTGCATGAGTTACCTCAAATGCTTGCTGACCCTGCTGCCCAGGCTGCTTGTCAACCCCTCCCGTGCTTTGCTCATGAGAGAATCCCTTGTCCTAGCTTGCTTCCATCTTGAAGCGTGTAAACATCCCCTTGAATTGTACAGATCAGCTGCAACAGCTGCTAGCCAATTGCCTACTGCTCCTGCTTGTGAACAGCCACTACTGCTGCTGCTGGTGTGCATCTGGTCCCAAGGCTTCCGCAGAACCTGCAACATCTGCTGATTGCGTTACAGGACCCCGCTGCTGATCTACCCTGTGCAGCAATCACTGCTTGTGTCACCCCTTGTAACTACAGTTCTAATCACTGGTATCTGGCCCCTCATCTGCTGGCTTCGCATAAGCGCGTTACAAAACACCCTCCTGACTGCGTCCTCTATGCTGTCGCTGCCTGGCAGGCTGATGCTCAGCAAGGCGGGGATCGATCCAAACTGCGAGCTGCCTCAGGGGGATGCACTGGACCCCCCTCCATGAAGACACTAGCTCCCCTGTTCCGCTGCCCCGTGCAACCACCACACACCTTGCGGGGCTCCTTTGCCAAGCCACAAACTAGTGCGTGGCCATATGGCCGTGTGGACGTGCCATCGTCGTAGTTCTTAACGATGACTGCCTTCTTGCCGGCATACCTGCCGGTGAGAAGGATCACCACCTTCCCAGCCTACAAGTCACACGCGTAAACATGTTATGGACGGTCTGAGGCGCTTTAGAAGGGAACAGGAGACCACAAGAGCCGCCTCCTCAGCTGTTCTGCAAGATGCCGAGACCCCACCTTTAAGAACTTCACCATTTCTGCTGTCAGCACGGAACAGCGCTGAACCACAGGGAAGAGGACCGCCCATGTGCAGCACCATGCGTTTTGAAGCAAAGGTTGCAAGCCCTCAAGCTCGAGCTAGGCGGCTACTGCTTAAAGCTAAAGCTGAACCCAGGGCTTAACACGAGCTCGAGCCATTGACGAGCCATTGACGTCGTTGCACCATAACAAGTCCACAAGAGCAAGGTGCTCCCAAATCGCCTGGAAGCCCTGTTCTGCCTGGCCTGTGCATCCCTGGCGCTCGAAGAAGCCTGCCATGATGGGCATATGAGTACCTTTTCCCTGCTCTGTTGAATACCAAGGGTGGCCTTCGTGCCTAAGTGGCCATGGAGTATGTAAAGGCTGCCTTTACGCGAGTTTTGGGGGTCCCCGCGTCGGCAGACAGCGCTGCATCGTGTGGGGGGGACTTCCCGGAGGTATAGTAAACACCTTAAAGCTTTTGGCCCTGCTCCTGCCGCGTCCATGTCCAACATCAATGTCTTGGGTATTGCAGATGTGGCAGTCGTTCGTGGATCATGTGGTTGATACAGCATTCACCGGCAGTTGTCCAGTAGCCCCGGCACGTGAGGTAAGGAAGGCTGTGCTGCATTACCTGCCCTCGAAAATGGGGCATGTGAGCCTCTAGGATGTCTTTAACCCTTGCGTACCCATGGGCTTGGCACCGGTCGGGCAGGCATAGGCTTGGTGCGGGTGCCGGTTGGTGTTGGCGATGCAGTTGCTGGGGGGCAGTACCTGCTACATAATCGTCGACTTTAGGCTTAGAATAACATGAAGCCAGGGCAGTTATGCAGATGTTATTGCAGTTGAAGGGATGTTTGCTAGGGGCTGCATTTCCACGAAGTTGGCTAAGCCTATCTGCACGTCCAGACATCACGGATGTGCAGCTACAGCTTGCCCTGCCAGCCAACGGAGACACTCGCTGCCATCACCACATGACCCCTTCTCACCACCGAACTTACTGCAACAAATTATCTCTGCTATGTAAAGAACAGGCAGCAGCAGCATGGCCGCGTCCCAGCCCTTCATGAAGCCAAAGCAGCAGCATCTGCCAACAGCAGGGGCAAGAAGGCACTTCAGCAGCCAGATTGCACAGAAGCGAAGCAGTAACAGTGGCAGCAGCAGAAGCAATAGTCTTGTTTCACAGCAGAAGCAGCAACCACAGCTATGCTGAAACTAATCCTGGATATCTTGGTGGGTGGTCTGGAAGCCTTCTTTCTTGGGATCCATCTGCGCTTGAAGCACCTTACATGTTTCTTTATTTGTTGATCAGCCAACACCAACAGCAGCAGCAGCAATAACCTCGTGGCAGAGCAGCAGCAGCAGCAGCACACATGCCATCCAACACCTCCTGTACCACCAGCAGCAGCAGCACTAGCAGCAGCCAAAGAATAGTAACACACAGCAGAAGCAGTAGCAGTAGTCACTGTGTATCTTGGTGCGCTGGTAGCAGTCCAGCCACACAGGCAAGGCAATGCTGGCAGCAGCAGCAGCTGCATGCATTCCAGCCAGGCGAAGTACATACAGTTCGCACATATGCACCATGGGCCCTTGCGCCTGACAGCAGATTGAACGTGCTGATGCAAAAGCATTGCTAGCACCGCCAAGTAAGAGCGGTTGCCTTGCACATACAGGAAACAGCAGCTGCACACAGGACATGCAGCTCACGCTACCATTGACACAAGCAGAGGAACAGCAGCGGGAAGCGGGTAGAAGTGAAGCAGGCACATAAGTACCCGCAATTTCTGGTGGTTGCTTTTAATGGCCCATCATCCCTGCCAGTAGCAACCCCGGTTCGATGCCAGTAGCTTACTCTCAGAAGGGCAGTTGCTGTATGGTGTGCTTTTCTCCCTTGCCGCAGTTGCCTCCTTTGCCACCCGTACCGCACACAGGCAGCAGCAACTGCTAGCGGTCCATTTGTCCACCTGTACCATTGCCTACAGCTCCTGACCTCCCCTAACCTGTGGCATTGTTGGCTTTGATTTAATGTTGGATCCCCTGGTTCTCCTTGTCTCAGGTGCCCCCTTTGCCACCATTGAGAGTGCCTGCAGCCCCGCGTCTGGTAGCAGTGGGGGACCTTCACGGAGACTTCATGAAAGCTCAGCGGGCGTTCCGCCTGGCAGGGCTAACAGATGACAGTGATAGGTGGATTGGAGGGGAGACAGTGTGTGTGCAGGTAGGGATGGCCATGAGCGTGGGAGGTGAGGAGCAGCAGGTATAAGGGTATGCCAATGTTATGTTATGTAGGTATTAATCCTGGCTCCAAGGTAGATTTACAGTCCAGCAATGAGACCAAAAACATGTAATGGGTATTGAGGTTAATGGGTGGTCTGTGGGCTGAACCCTCCCTAATGGTGAGGACACAATCCTTATAGGGGAAGTAGGAAGGTTAGGGCAAGGTAGCAAAGTAACCAAAGCTGCAAGGTACACCAGCAGTCTGTGGACGCAAAGAGCAATATAGAAAGGTATTGCTCACTGGGCTACCCAGGGTAAGCGAATAGTTGAGTATGCATGTTAATGCGCCGGGCAGTCACCCCTTTGGGCCCTTTGATTGGCAAGGGGGGTAGGTGTGCAGCCATAAGAAGCAGCTTTTATTCGTGTATACCATAAGCTGATCAAATTATGTTGCCATAGCTCGATTGTTGCCTTTGTGTATGTGTTCTGATGTTTGTGTATGCTAGGTTAGTGACATCATGGACCGTGGCCCTGAAGAGCCCCAGCTGCTGTGCTTCTTGCGGGAAGTCCCTTGCAGGCACATGTTTCACATAATCATGAATCATCAAAAGGCATGACTAGTTATGGGAATGGCCAAACCAACCCAGGCCATCAACACAAAGCTCCTGATCACATTTAGCAGATGCGGATCTTAAACTATGTTGTCATATCTAACTGTTGCATTGGGCATGTGTTCTAATGTTTGTGTATGCTAGGTTGGTGACATTATGGACCGTGGCCCTGAGGAGCTCAAGCTGCTGTACTTCTTGGAGAGGCTGCAACATGAGGCGCAGCTGGCTGGCGGCAAGCTGTATGTGCTGAATGGCAACCATGAGACAATGAATGTGGGAGGGAACTTCAGGTAGGCAGATGGGGGTCATTGTACAATTGGGTTGTTTCAGGGATGCATGGTATTGAAAAGTGGGTTTGTATGTACCGGTAGTGCATGGCAAGCATGAGACCATGAATTTGGGAGGGAACTTCAGGTGGGCATGTGGGAGCGAAGCGTGCGTTTGGGGTAAAGAAGGCAAGCCTCAGAAGTGAAGGGTGGGGGGCCTGTCTGTGCTCAAAATGGCAATCAGGACACCCTGAATGAGGTGAGGGAACTTCAGGTGGGCATGTGGGAGTGCAGGGTGGAGTTGGGGTAGACAAGGGACGCATGAGAAGTGACCCGGGGGGGTGGAGGGGCGCTGTAAGTGCGCGTTGATGTTATGAGACCATGAATGTGGTAAGGAACTTCAGGTGGGCAGGTGGGAGTGCAGGGTAAACCAGGGTTTTGGGTCCCCAACGGGCTGGCACAGCAGGCGGTCGGAAGTCAGCAAGCCGTAAAGGGGGTTGGGCTCTTGCTTTGCTCACACGTTGTGGACTTTCACCAAGAGGTCAGGCAGGGTGGAGCGTTGTGGACAAGTTGTACATTGTGGGGTACAAGCTGCCGCAGTTTCCGTGTATGCCGTGTTGCCTTGGTCAGAAGTTAGTACAAAACGGGAAAATGCTTTTGTTGAGATCCTAATGTGTGTTTTCACACTGGTGACAGTTTGGAGCCTGGTTGCTGGTTTTAGATTATCAGCAAGTCAAACCAGGATCTGTCTGACACTCATACTTCACACTTACTGGATTGGAGTGTTTGATTCAGTAATGTGTACAGCTGTTAGGAGTGGAAAACTCATGATGTTAACTGTGGTTTTATACCTTTTATTACTATTGTTGCAATTCAAGGCCCTTACATGTTATATACCGGTAGTCCAGAACTAGAATGGTTTCGTGTGCGAATGGGAAGTAGAGTCATAACCTCATAATCTAATAAGGCCACAGGCTAACCTCGTACCTTCACCTCATGCCCTGGCAGGTATGCTACTGCTGATGCTGATGTTGAGATGGGGCATTGGCTGGAGTGGCAACGACTAGGGGACACGTTGCGGCAGCGCTGTGGGTGCAGTACAGTAGCAAAAGATGTGCCTCAGGAGACCCGGGGGGAGCCGCCTGAGGGGATGACTGGGGCCAGGCAGTACAACCCGATGAGACATGGGGCACTACGACCAGGTGGGGTTGGGGGTAGGAGGGGCTGACACTGTGGGCGGCTTGGAAGGGGTTGGAAGCAGTAGAACCTATGGTGCATGGGGCACCACGACCATGAGGGTGGGGTGGAAGGGGCTACAAGCAGTACAACCCTATCATGGATCGGGCACCATTAACAGGTGGCCCAGGGAGGCGGTGGAGAGAGGGCTACGGGGAAGTAGGGGTGGGGGTGGGATGGCAAGAGTTGCTAGCATTGTTTAATGTGACACCAGGGGCACTGCAACCAGCTGGGGGTGGAATGCCAAAGGGTGCATGTTGTTTGCTTTGTGTATGGATGCTGCAAATGCCTCAAAAAGTATGACTAGTTGTGTTGTGGCAGTTTGCAGAGGCGGATGGGGATGGGTAGGGGTTGGGAACCTGGAATACTGCAACATAATGTGATATGAATAGATTGAGGATGGGAGGGTCCAAGAGGGGGAGGTAGAAGGAGTCAGGATGATCAGCAGTCACATCCTTGGAGGATTGTCACAACTTGAGGTTGGACCTCTAGGGGCTGGTATTAGGTGGCTAAGGCATGTGGAGATATGTTGTATGCGTATGGCTTGCTTACTATGTTTGTCCTAGTAACTTGCCCTTCATGAGTATTGTATTCTTGCATCAAGCCGTCATGAAATCAGATAAGTGCGTAACTTGCAAGACCCTTACCACTGACCCTTGGACATGAGCAATCCTGCACGCTACACCCTAAACATGAGGCATTCTTACAGGCCACAGCTTAAACTTGAACATTTTCTGCACGCTACACCGTAAACTGTACCTGGATCTTCATTCTATCCCTGATGTAGGTGGTCCCATCACGAAGCGGTTCTTTGCTGCACACCCCACAGTACTTCAAGTAGGCAGTACAGTGTTTGTGCATGGTGGTGTACTGCCTGCGCACATTGAATACGGTCTGGAGAACATCAACAAGGAGACACGGGAGTGGTTGTTAGGGGAGCGGCAGGAGGGGCAGCGGCCGCCTAGCTTTTTGACTGGTTCTAATGCTATTGTATGGGCGAGGGATTACTCAGCTCGGGAGCAGGGGAAGTGTAATTGTGAGAGGTTGCAGGAGGTGCTGGGAGCTATGCCTGGGGCCAAGAGGATGGTGGTGAGTGGGGCTTGGGCAAGGGATAGGGACGGAGGGGGAAGATTGGGCGGAGGGGTCGATAGGGAGGGGGGCGAAGGGGGAGGGGGAGATAGTGGGACATGTTGGGAGCAGTACCTGGGGTGAAGAGGATGGCGAGGGGGAGCAGGCGGGCGGAGGGGGTCAGAGGTGGAGGGGGGCAAGGGTGCAGGGATTGTAGAACTTGCTGGGAGCTATGCCTGGGGCCAAGAGGATGGTGGTGAGTGAGGGGTCGGGGTGGGGTGAGAGCAGGCGGGGGTAGGGGGTCAGAGGGGGGGGGGACCGGGGAGAGTGGCAAGGACTGGAGGGTTAGTAGGAGATGCTGAAAGGGTTGCCTGTGGTGGCCAGTCGTGGGCAGGGTCTTGCAATTGTTTTTGTGCCACACTGCTCTGGGGTGGGGGGGGGAATGAGGGACAAATAAAGGAGGTGTAAGTATTAATTACTGGTGCACAGACTGGCCCTTGAAGTAGTATGTTATCCCCTGTTCTTACAATGCGTTATGGAAGCATTAACTGAATGTGTCCTGAGCATTGTCCACTCGATCGGTTCACCAGTGTTCTAGGTCGGGGCACATTATTTAGTCAGGGGTGTACAGTGTGACAGGCACGTGTTCCAACGGAGCCAACGTGGTCACGGGCTGTGGCAATGATGATAAACTAACTTAGTGAATGTATGACTAGGGGATCGAAGAGTGAGTTTGTAACAGCGCACGGTACCGAGCGACCGACATTGGGGTAGCCTAGAAAGTATCAGTCATGTCTTACACTGGCAGGGATCACGGGCTGTGGCAATGATGATAAACTAACTTAGTGAATGTATGACTCATGATCTTACAGTAGAGATAAACATAAGCAATTGCTTGATAAGTATAAACAATTGTTCTGTGTTTCATGGCAGGTGGGGCACACGATACAGTCAGGTGTGAACAGTGCTTGCGATAGACAGGTCTTGCGGGTGGACGTGGGGCTCTCTCGGGGCTGCGGGAACGGGACCGTAGAGGTGCTGGAGATACTGAATGACAATCAGGTGGTCAGGCTCTCTGAGACGCGCGGCACGCAAGTGTTGGACAGCCCGGAAATGGCAGCAGCAGCAGCAGCAGCAGTAGCAGGGGAGGCACCGTCACTGGCATCAGCAGGAGCCGGGGCAGTAGCAGCAGGAGTGAGCTATGTTGGCTCGGCAGTAGCAGCAGCAGTGGGAGGGGCTGGAGGTGTGGGTGGGCAGGAGCAACAGCAGCAGCAGCAGGCGAGCACGTCTGGGCGGGGAGAGGGGGCGCGAGAGCAGCAGCAGCAGGGGCAGGACCGGCAGTGGCCGGGTGGTAGTGGGATTGATGGAGAGCAGCGTGGGCTGATGCTGTCGTTCTTGCAAGGGTTGTTGGGTGTGGCTGGGGCTGCCAGTGCGAGAGAGGAGGGGAAGGGAGAAGGAGGCCGGAAGTGGGAGTATGCAGATATTTCTCCTGCTTGAGATGGTGGTGGGGTGGGAGAGCTGGGAAGAGGGGTGGAAGGGTTTCGGAGCAGCTGCAGCAGCAAGAGGAGGAGGAGGAGCAGTAAGAGGTTGGATACCAATCAGTAGAGTGTGAGGGTGGGTCAGCCATGGTCACCAGCAGCAAAGAGCAGGAGCAGTTAGCAGGGGCCATTCAAGTGCAGGAGCAGGAGGGCGGGTGGCTCTAGGGAGGGGCAGCAGCAGCAGGTGTGGTGGTGTTAGCTGCCTGCAGTGGCAGCAGCGGCCGAGGAGTGGAAGGAGGTTTTGGGTGCTGCGACCTGCAGTGCTGCACATATTGGTTTCCCTGGCCTGTTCTTGGCGCAACGGTCAGTACTCCAAGGCATGGGCAGGAGCAGGAATACGCAGAAAGATGGTACCATGGGAGGAGCTCTGCCGGTGGTGTACGTGTGCACTGTACCATATTGTACTGCTGTCGCTCTTCACCAACCCATCCACCAAGGTTCGATTTCACTGCCCACTGGCCTGCAACACCTGCCACCCCATCGAATGCACCCTCGACAGCAAACGGCACTCCACCCTGCACCATGGCGTGTTTGGTCGTTTCCACCTAGCAGCCCTTTTGCAATTGCCGCACCTTAATTTTCTGTTTGTTTGTTTTGTTTTGTTCACTCCAGCCGGACCGCTATGGGGAGCCCCAACAATAGGGGGGTTTTGGGACGCGGGGCCTAATCAAAGGGGGGAGGGGGTCTTGAGGGCCTTTGGGGTCCTTGTCACTAGTGACAATAGCCTGAAACTGAGGGGGGGGGGTGTCGCCAAACCCTGCGTCTCCCGCCGCCCTATAGGATTGTTGGGCTTCCCCATACCATGCAATATGCTCAGGTGCCAGCTGCAGCAGCTATGTCCCAACTGCCATTATATTGTTGTTCCATCATTTTATGCTGAATGAAGGTGAAGCAATGATGAAAGTTGGGGGAGGTTGCAGCAGTACACCAAGTTGCTCTTGCAGGTATAGGGGGGTGGCAAAATGGCTGTCTGGGCCCAGTGCAAGCAATGCCACTTTCTTTGACCATTGGGTGAAGGTAGAAGTATATGGAGCTCTTCTCGGTTCAAGTTGGCAAACCGCTGGTGGAGCATAGGTTCTCTGAATTTTAGTCACTTGGTCCAGACTTCCTTTGTAGTGGAGTGGGTTGCAAGAAGGATAATTGTTTGAGGCTGCCATTGGATTTATTGTGGGCATATTCTCTGTAAGGATTACGGTATGCGCATGATAAATCCAATGGCAGCCTCAAATTGTTCCCAGGTTGTGGCTGTAGCTTATTTGGAAAGGGGGAGGTAGCAAACTGCTGATGTTGCAATCAGGCAACGTGGACAGCTGCCAGGATGCATGATCCTTGTGGAATAGATCGACATGGATGGGTGGGTATTAGCGGCCCTCGCCTAGGTCAGCTGCAGCAGGGGACTGCAGCTGACCTGGGCGAGGGCCGCGAATACCCACCCATCCATGGGGTGCCGGCGAGATGAGGAGCAAGATAGAGGTGCCTCAGGTATGCTAGAAGGCTCTGTTAACATTTTGTTTGTAGTATGCCGTAGCAGAAGTGCCATAAGCCATGCACCTGTTACAAATTTGGCAAGGTGGAAAAAGATTGATGGGTGAGGGGAGGGTCTATGAGGCTGGGGGCATGAAGGGTTTACCTGGCACGGGCTTACCAGCTTGCTGTTGGATATATAGGGGTCTGGCAGGTGGGTTTGTTGGAGCTACTTATGCAGGTGTCCTGCCAAGCTCTATATAGCACAGCCAAATGTGCTAGCAAGTAGACACTTTTTTGGGGGGGGGGGGGGCATCAAGGAGGCTGCACTTGTGCAGGGGGCTAGGACCTATTTCGGCCCTTCTTGCCCCCGTAATCTGCTGCGTCAGAGAAGGGAGGAGGACAAGGGGCTTGTTGGGCACGGGGCGTACAAGTATGTTGGAGCTAAATATGCAGGCGTTCTGCTGTCCTCCATATGGCCAGCCAAATGACCAGCGAGTAGGCAGACCCACAAGGGACATGTGGCAGCTGACAATAAAAGAAAGATTGTGCTTTGAAGAAGTGAACCCAACAGTTTTAGGAGTTTGTTCTGCAGACTTGTTGTCCTAGTTTTTATTAGTTCTGAGTTCAGAAAGGCACAATTGTGTTCTGCCTATGCATTGGTTGGACTTGTCACTGGCGGCCTTGGCCACATTGTGCTGGTTTTGTTAGCAACAGTGCCCTTCAACGTGTCAGCTTCTGCTCATGGGAGCCTCTGTGAGAGGACATCTTCTTGCTGGCTCTACCTATGTGGAGCAGAAGCCTGCAGGTTTCTGATGGATGCAGCCTGTTGTGTCATCAGTTGCATTTGGGGATGTGTGTGATCTGAGTGCAATGTGCAGGGTGTCACCAGATGCATCTCATTTGTGCTAGCTAGTCTCTGCAGCCTTTTGCATTCAAGATGGTACTTTGCTGTGGTATTTAGACGGCTGAGCATGTCTGTTGTGCAGATGATATGGGGCCCAAGCAGCCCTTGAACTTGTTTGCCGTGCATGTGGGTATGAAACTGATGTGGGACCTCACTATTGCATGACCGGCTCTGCAATAGAGCAGGGTGTACAACATAACCACTGATTTTTTTCCACAGATTGTGATATCGTCGCATACTGCATTTATGTTCAGACGAGCGCGAGCTGAAAACCAAAGTGAATGACATCGGGTTCAAATGTCTTGCCTCCTAGTCCATGGACGTGTCTAAACAGCCGTCTGGTCAGACCCGCAATACATCATGATAGGTATTCCACTGCCTTCGTTAATCTCATTCTTCTTGGCGTTCATGTGTTCTTCGAGTTGCAGTGCCAGTTTGAGTTGCGTGGCACCAGTGAGTGTTTGGCACTGGAGTTTAAACTGCGCACATGCGTGCTGCTATGACAACTCAGCTGCTCGGAACCAAAGGGGACATAGTCGGTTGCGCGTTGCCTGGGTTTTTGTCAGGGATGCGCATGTGTAGCACCGCTGCAAACCGGAAGGACCGACAATTGGCTCTGGTTACCTAAGCAACACAGGATTGTCTTGACACGCGTGCTTGTTGAATGATCTGTGTCACACTGCTCCGGAATGGACCAGCCTAGCAGCGAGACAGCATCTGCGGGCTGGTATGTTGCTGTTCCGGGGGCACAAGCAGTAGGCCCTTACGACCTGGATGCACTCAGAGGTGCGGCTTAAGACAGCATTCAAATAGCATCCCACGCTGCTAGCTTTCTCTTAGGATGCTCGCTGTCCAGCCTACCGTAGCAACCATATGGACCGTCCATTGCACAGGCCTTGCCACGTCGGGCTACCTTAACGCAGCAAGCCAGCTCTGGAGGGAAGGTCGCAGCAGCTGGGATGCAGTGTCCAGCATCTCTGAGCTTTCAGAAGTGCTGGATGCTCTTCCGAAGCACAACCAAACAGAGCACCAACCCAAGTAAGTTCTTAGCAAGAGTCACCTGGCATTCAGCAGGGTTTATTTGTTTGCTACATATTTATCCTATTTTTCGTGCTTGGTTGTCTGAGCATGACTACTCTCTGTACTTGAGCACGATTATACTCTTTCAGAGTGGCACCAGAGTGCTTGCTTGGTATTGGAGAGATTGTTGTGTTCACCGTGCAATATGTTTGATTCTTAACTGTAGGAAGGCAGTCATAGCTGCTCAACCCACTCCCCACGACCCCTTATCAGCTTTCCAAGCAGAAATCTCAGCAATAGAAGCCGAAAACGCAGCAGCAGCAGCAGCAGTCACAGAAGGTTCCGAACCTCCAGATGGACCTGCTACCCCTGAAGATCTCGAATTTGAAGACGATGACGGAACAATGTACGTCTGGGACAGAAACCTTAGGAAATACATTCCAGCGGACGCAGCAGCAGGAGGCGCAGGGAATGGCATCGACCCAGCAGCAGCAGCAGCAGGAGGAGGAGGAGGGGGGGCAGCGGGTTATGATATTGATGCCATGACTTATACAGCAGAAGAAGAGGTGGTGCCTTCCTTAGAAGCGTTGCGTGCAGCAGAAGCAGCGGCAGCAGCAGCAGAAGCACATGAAGCAGCAGCTGCGTTAGCAGAGGAGGCTCTGGACCCTAAGGAAAGGGCACGGCTAGAACGGAAGGTGAGGGGTCTAGGGTTTAGGGTTAGTTGAGGAGGCACTGAACCCCAAGGAAAGGGCACGGCTAGAATGGAAGGCAAGGAGTTTAGGGTTTAGACTTAACAGACGAGGCAATGAACCCCAGAGGGGCTTAGGGTTTACGATAAGAGAGGAGGCACTGAACCCTAAGGAAAGGGCATGGCTGAAACGGAAGGTGAGGGGCTTAGGGTTTACACTTAACAGAGGAGGCACTGATCCCTAAGGAAAGGGCACAGCTAGAACAAAACATGAAGAGGAGAGGAGGGGGGGGGGGGCTGGAGGGCACCTTGCCAGCAGGGCTATTGTCAATCGCCGGGATTATGCTTTGAGCATCGTGTTGGGCTGAACACATAGCACTGCGTGATTAATGGAAATGTATGGACAACAGCAAGATACAAGGGGCAACATATTGCAGCAGAAACAGCAGGAGAAGCACATGATGCAGCAGCTGCGTTACAAGTAGTAGAGGAGGCACTGGACCCTAAGGAGAGGGCACGGCTAGAACGAAAGGTGAGGGGTTTAGGGTTAAGGGTTAGCGGAGGAGGCCATGCCTGCCGACAACAGCTACCATTACATTGAGGCACTTCCTGCCGTGCAGCAGGGCCAAGCCCTCTGCCCTGAGAAGAAAAGCATGTTCCAGGAAATCAGCTGAGTGGCTGGCAGGTCTGATCAGCTTTACAGGTTTGAATTTTGCATAGGGACGACAGCAGCTTCTATTGTGGAGCACAACGAGGCTGGTTCCTGTAAGTGTTGTGCTCTGTTTGTTTTGATGAACATCTTATGTTTTGGCCACAGTTGGGGATGTGGAGTCTCTATTTGATTGTACATAAGAAGGATTGTACATTAGGATGAACAGGCGGGGCGAGCTGACGACAAGGAGAAGTAAGCAACAGGGCTAGTTAGCAGTTTGTTCAGCAGCTCCCGTTTGGACTTGGTGATAGAGTGAGCATTGAAATGGTTTGCAGAGGAAGGAAGGCGGAGGTTGCTATAGCAGAGCACTCGGTGTTTAAAGTATGGCTCCTACAATTGCCGTGCTTTGCCCCTGGAAACTCTTCCTAGTAGGTTTTATTTATTGACAGAATAGACAGAATTTGTTTTCATTTATTGTGTAGAGAAAGGCTGCGGCTGTCGTGTGTCTCCTATCACTGCTGTGCTTTGTCTTTGGACACTCCTCTTGAGTGGGCTCGAGTTGAAAATGAAGATGGAGGCAGCCGTAGCCGCTCAGGAGGACGCTGCTAGGTGTCTCATGTCATTGCTGTGCTTTATCTTTGGATCATTTCCTCTTGATTGGGCTCTAGTTGACAAAATCCCATTTTTTGTTGATTTCCATTCCATTTTGCAGAGGAAGACGGATGCAGCCATAGCGGCGCACAAGGAGAAGGCGGCTAAGCGGCTGGAAGCTAAGGAGCAGCAGCAGCAGCAGCAGGGCTGGTTTCAGCTCAAAACTAACACTAGTGTGTATGTCACCGGGTTACCTGGTGACACCACGCCCGAGGAGGTGGCGGGTGTGTTCAGCAAGTGTGGCATATTGAAGCTAGGGGAGGATGGACAGCCGAGGATTAAATTGTACAGGTGGGGGGTGGGGGCAGAAGGGCGTGCTGGTTGTTTTTTGAAGGCTGGGGGATGAGGTTGGTAAGGAGTCGTTTGACGGCTTAGGGGAAGGGAGAAGAGGATCCGGGCGGTAAAAAGAGGGGTGGGGGTGGGCGTGGTGGGGACGTCATTGAATGCTGAGGGTTGGGAAAGAAGGGGTTGAGGGTTTGGGGAGTGCACTGCAGGTTGAGGGGTTGGAAAGAATCCGATGGGGTTGGGGGTGGTGCGAAGTCTTGTGAAGGCTGGTTGGGAGACAAAGTGGGTGGGGCCAATAAAGAGGGATGATGCAGGACCTTGCAAGAGCTTAGCATGTAGTTGGAAGGAAATTGGGAGAATACAATGGCATGCTGAAGGGGACGGCCTACTGACATACGCTACTGTATGGAGTCCTCAGTACAATCAGCTTGCAACGTCCTACTGGTTCCTCCTCCCCTCTCCCCCCCCTCCCCCCCAAACCCCTCCTATACCCCCTCTAGCCCAGCCCATGTATCCCCTTCTGCAGCCCCTTCCTTCACTTTCGTTTGAGGCCTCCAATAGGCTATTGCTTGTGTCCCAATCAAACCAAAAAGCAGGCCAATGGATCGAGTGAACTTATACTCTGTTTCCCTTGCGACCCCCCCTCCTCTCCTTACAGGGACAAGGCCACACACCTCAAGGAACCTCGTTATAGGGAGCATGCACTACCATCCCTACAACCTCCCATGCGGCCTCTTGCCTTGGCCTTGTACGCCAATCTCCCCTCCCTGCCTCCCTTCCTTCTAACATTAACAGCCGCTTAAAGGCTTCTGCTTGTGTTCTGAATGCGCAATGGATATGGCAAGAATCAGGCTGACTGTTTGTATTTTGTGTCGCCCTCTCCTTTTCCGCCTGATTTCCTGCTTTCTAGGGACAAGGCCACTGGTGTGCTCAAGGGTGACACCCTAGTGACCCTATATTGAATTCTCAGTTCAACCAGAACGCACCACCCTACTGATCCCCCAGGCCATATAACCCCCTTCTGCAGCCCCTTCCTTCATCTTTCATCTGAGGCCTCCAATAGGCTATGGGGTGTGTCGCAATGAAACCAAATATGCAGTGATGCTCGGTTTCCATTGCTTCCCCCTCCTCTCATTACAGGGACAAGGCCACTGGCATGCTCAAGGGGGGCGCCCCTAGTGACATACTGTATCAAACCCCAATACAAGGAACATGCGACATCCCTCTCTCCCATCCGGCATCTGACTTAGGCCCTGTAGCCCTCCCTGCCTTACTAAATGCCTCCAAATTGCTTCCTTTGCTTCCCACTCTCCTCTCTGCACAGGGACAAGGCCACTGGCATGCTCAAGGGTGATGCGCTAGTGACATACCTGAAAGAACCCTCAGTACCGCTAGCATGCAACATACTAGACGGTGACTCACTACGACCAGGGGGGCCGGCTATGTCTGTTTCTGAGGCCAGGTTTGAGATGAAGGGGGAGCAGTATCAGGCCAAGAGCAGCAGCAAGGGGAAGGGGGGTGGGAAGGGGGGTGGCAGCAGGAAGCAGCAGCTGGAGAAACTGGAGAAGAAGTTGGGGTGGGGAGGGTTCGATGATAAGCTGCCACCAGAGAAGGTGAGGGAGGGTGGGTGGGTGGGGGAAGAGGGTTTTTTTAATGGTAGGGGTACAGGGGGGAGGAGGGGGGGGGAGAGGGGGTGATGATCAGCTACCACCAAAGAAGGTGAGGGTGAGGTGGGGGAGAGGGGGGAAATCGGTAGGGGTACAGCGGGGGGGGTGGGGGGTGATGACAAGCTAAAACCAAAGAAGATGAGGGGGAGGGGGGGGGAGAGGGGGGGAGGTAGTAGGGGGGCAGGGGGAAGGAGGGGCTGTGCGAGGTAAATGGGAAGGGCTTGGCACACGGAGAAAAGGAAAGATGTCTGAGAGGCGATGAGGTTGTAACTTGGGCTAGGGAGGGTTGGGATGATAAGCTGCCGCCGGAGAAGGTGAGGGAGTTGGGGGGAGAGAGGAGGGAGGGGGAAGGGCTGGAACAGGGAGATGAGGGGAGGACGGGGGCTAATACATGCAAGGGGCAGCACAGGGTAGATTAGAGGAAGGGGGTAGTAGATGCAAGGGGCAGCAGGGGGGGGAGTCGATGGGGTGGAGGGGGCAACGTGAAGGGAGAGAAAAAGCGAAATGAGGGGGTTTAGGGGCAACGAGGGAGGGAGGGGAAATTGTGGGAATGGGAGGGGGCGGACAAGGGGAAATCTGTGGTGTTATTGGGCAAGGAACAAGCTGCGGTGTTATGTTGTGGTGGGTGCACTTCAGGGAAGCGGGTGGTGCGCTTTAGGCGCGGGAGGGAGGGTTTGGGACGTGGGAGGGGGGTGGTTTGGGACTCTCATGTGTAGGACGAGCCATAAGGCCTGACATTCACTACAACCCCAAAACCCGCACTGCCCTGCAACGCCTGGGGCTTTGGGTGCCCACCAGGCTGGCACAGTGGGCACAGAAAGGTCAGCAAACCGTCTGGGGCAGGGCTCCTCTTTCACTCACAAGTCGTGCACTGTCGACAAGAGCGGGCCAGGTAGGGTAGATACAAACAAACAAACAAAAATTAAATGGTTCAATGATAGTAAGACTTGCATTGGCTTATCGATTCCATCACGGTCGCTTGACCCAAAGGGTGGTGAGCATTCAGGATGGCTGCTTGTACCGCCGTGTTGCCTCGTGATACAGCACTGTAGGGCGAGAGGGAGGGAGTCGGGCTATATGGGGTAACGCCTGACAAAGCTTCTCCTCCAACTGTGTTTGTTTGTTCAGGTGACAGTGGTTCTGAAGCACATGTTCCGGCCGGAGGAGTTCCTAGAGAACTTCACACTAAGTGAAGAACTTGAAGAGGACGTCACTGCAGAGTGCAAGAAGCTGGGGGCAATAGAGAAGGTGAGGGTTAGGGGGTTTGGCTAGTTGTGAGGTAGCTGACACATAGGGTTGATGTTCGTCAACGTGGCATTTGGTATGTACCTCGCCCAAGTCCGCCTGTTGGGTGCCTGCTTTGGCGTTGGCGGGATCCTTGTCCAGGAATTTTAGCTTATTTATACACAGATTCTTGAAGCACAGACTCCCAACATACCTCCTGTGTCTACAGGTTGAGGTCATGAAAACATGTTTCCAATGCTTTGGAGAAAACTGTCAATGACTTGAACCACATGCGACTTGTGCTGGATGCAAATAGGGAGATTTCCCCACCCGAAGCCCTCAACCTCAAACTCTACTAGCCGTCCACCCAAGAACGCAATAAATACACGCAATGACATGCTCACCAATGGGAACCGGGTGGACCCTGAAGATCCAAAACCTGCTTCTCTCCCGTCACGCATGCAGCAATTTTTCCAAAAAAACAAAGAAACATATTGTAAAGGGCGGGGATTGCTTTGAACCCCAGCTAACGAACATGTGCTTGGTTTACATCTTCTGTTTTATCAGGTGAAGGTATATAAGAGCCACCCTACCTCCGAGTAGGGATGTAAACAGACCGACACCTAACATGTGGGAACTGCTGAAACCCCTTGCTAATGAACATGTGCTTGGTTTACATCTTCTGCGGTTCAGGTGAAGGTATATAAGAGCAACCCTGAGGTTGGTTGGATGGTCGCCATCTTGTGCATGCTCCAAGCAGGGATAAGAACAAAGGGATAGAGGCGTGGGAACTGCTCCAAAGCCCCAGCTAATGAACGTGTGCTTGCTCTGCGCTTTCCGTCGTTCAGGTGAAGGTGTATAAGAGCCATCCTGAGGGTGTGGTATCAGTGAAGTTCAAGGAGGAGGCCCCAGCTCATGAATGCATCCGGCTCATGAATGGACGCTTCTTTGGGGGGCAGCAGATAGAGGCCGCGCTATGGGATGGTCTCACCAATTACAATGTAAGCTACAGGGTGCTGCTGCTCCTGTGTTTGCTGGAATTTCCCATTCCAGCTACGATGCAGTGATTGTCCAAGCAGGCCTGCATGACAGACCCTGCTTTTCTTGTCTGCACTCTCACCTGCTTTGATTGCCTGCACCCCAACCACCAAGCAGGCTTGTTTGTTGGGGAGTTCCGTAGCTTGGAGGTTGGGGTACAGGTAATCAAAGCAGGGGAGAGTGCAGACAAGAAAAGCAGGTTCTGTCATGCAGTGCTGGAACAGAGAAAGGCACAATGCAGCAAGCACCGGAAGTTGCAACCACCACCCCGAAGCTATATCTTGTCCTGATCGCTGCCAATGGTCATGGTATCTTGATGGACTTAGCCATTAGAATGTTAACTGCTGTTGCTCCTGCTGCTGCTTTCAAGATCACATGTCATGTTGTGCCATAGCAAAAAGTACCATAGGCCCTGCACCTCAAGCCGTTACAAAGAACAGCGAGGTGGGACAGAATACGTGGTGCTGCTAGTCCTGCTGCTGATGCTAGTGCTACTGTTATAACTGGCCTTGGTGATGCACATGGGCTGCTGCTGCTGCCCCTCTGTTGAACTGCCACTGCTGCTGTCAATGTTGGCTTACCTTGTCTTGCGCCCTCGCCTGTGCTGGTCGGGCTTACATGACTTTGTGGGGGTTTGTGGTGCTGCAGGTCAAGAGTGCCAAGGATTCTGCTGAGGAAGAGGCAGCCCGGCTGGAGGCTTTTGCAAGAGAGCTTGAGAAGCAGCAGCAGGCCTGAGCATGTGCACTTGGATCGGCGGATGGGCACAATCTACAGAGTCAACAGGCCTGGAACGCCGGCCCTCACGGGTCGTGGGCAATACTGGTGGTGGTGCCGCCTCCCTACCTCCAAAATAAAGGGGCACGGTCCGATGGCATTTTGTGGATGCGACTCTGGTGGTACAGGCGTGTGGCTGCGATTGCCCCGCAATAGTTGTTGTAGTTCACTGGTACTTTGAGGATGAGATTACTACAGGCAGGCATATGATTTATGCGCCCTGGGGGCATGCGTGCTACTATTTTTGAGCTTTTGCCCATGCATTGCTGTCAAGGGCTACAGCTGATGGTGTGATGGCTTGGGACTGCCACGGCATTAGACGGCCCGATCTCTTTATGTCCCATACCTGGGATCTGCTGGCGGGGCTGTGCTTTTTAGTATCGCTATTGAGCTTGGAACGGTGCGCATGCACACCTGTCACGGCTCCATCCCATTGCTCCCTTTCCGTAGCACTGATCAGACTTCAGCTACGGATCCGGCAGAAGGGAGCTGCACGCAATCACTACTACGTCCACTTTTATAGCCTGCCTTTTACAATCGAGGCTGTTCAAACAAGCCCCCCGTCTAGTCACAGCAGGAGGATAGTACACGGCACCCGGTAGGTCCACTGGACACACCAAGCGTCCTGGTGCACTTACTGCTCCTCATTATTGCTGCTGATGGTGGTACTGCTTGTTGTTGGCTTGCAGTAAGACCACCCGCCAGCAGTTGCTACCGAAGCGTGCTACCGAGGTCGGCACCGGCCGACCCACTACCAAGTCCTGCACAGATCGCTTCTTCTTTTCCGCAACATCTTTGCAGTCCTTAAAGCACTGGAATTGTCTTGTGCGTGTACTCCCCACTTTCGATTCAGTAGATACGTTAACAAGTGTGCCGAGACTAGTGCATCAAAGCTTGCCACCCCGGCAGGCACGGTACTCTTCCCCTCCTCTGGAGCAGCCTATTCGGGCGCAACTGAGTTTGCTCCATCGCCATGGCACAGCCTTTCAAACCGAAAGGGATCCTCAAGGTTCCTCGGGAGGAGCAGCCCAGTGTAGAGGATCGCGACCGTCATCAAATGGATGTGACAGATGCGCAAAAGTATGTCCTCGATGTACGTACCCCGGGAGTGCCACAGTGAGTGCCACGGGCTGGACCTCTCTCATAGTAGCTAAACCTGCCCATCGTTCGGGGCACAGTTGCCATCATCACTCATGTGCCTTAGATAAGCCCTAGATGGTGTGTTTGGTCGTTTTGACCTAGCTGATTTTTTTGTTGCTTGCTTGTTTGTTACTTAGTGCCTCCCATTCTTCACTTAACAGCAATCAGAATAAATTGGGATCCGTGGCGAGCATTTCTGTACTTCAATGCTGAAGCAAAACTGTGAGCGATGGAGTTGGTAAAGCTGGTTGTGGGCCTGCCAGTCGCACGGCACCAGGATATGAATCAAACATTTTTTTGGGATCATTCACACAGAGCTTTCGTTAGTTTACATGAAATCTTCTAAACCTCTATCATTCCTTCCACCAAGTTCTGTGTCTGCAGCTCGTCATGAGCGACGATGCATCAGTGACGCTGAAGTAGAGCGCCGGCGCTACTATTGAAATTCTCGGCACCCACCACCACCTCCGTGCTCAGTTTGCAGCTCCCTAGCAGAACAAGGGTCACCCATCAGATGGTGGGAATGCGATCGTTGCCGTGACAACGTCCGTACCATCACACATTGCAATGCTGCCGGTGCCACCCTCCGCTCATCAGGGCAACAGCAGCAACAGCAGGGGCTGGACCACACACCAGCAAGAAGCTCTGTCAGAAGCTGGGGCCTCTCAGCATGGAAGCAGAGGCTGAGGAATTGGAGGAGGGCCTGCTCTGTGGTGTAAAGGGTGAGGGAAGCTAGAAGGGTAGTGGTAGTAGCCTCAAGGCCATTGAGGGGGAATTAGAAAACCTGTTGTAATTCCTGAGTGAGGTATCGGATTGCTGCTAGTGGCAGTGGATGGGTGTCGGCTGCTGTTAAGCTGGCTACACACCCCAAATTCTTCCACCTCGCTGTTCTTTGTGACAGCTTGAGGTGCGGGCCTATGATATTTTTGCTATGGCATATCATGAAATGTAATAACACACGAGGAGCGTGCAGAACAGTACCACCTTGGGCGATGTGAGCAACATAGAGGCAGCATTGGGCTGAGCTGGAAGCCGATACCAGCAGACCAGTAGTTAGGCAGAATGTGCTGCTCTATCAAAGACATTTGCCCTGGCCCAGGGCGGGCAAAACTGATCAGGAACGGGTTTAAACGGTCCTGCACATAAACAAATACTGCACATGGTTACAGACAGAAGGAGGACATAGTAGTGTGCATGCACTACAGAGATCTGTATGTAGACGGTTGCTGGTGGAGTATAGTGGGGTTTTAGATCAGGACGTGTGCTTTTCCCTGTGCTAGCATGAGATGTGCTGGTGGCTTGTGGGGGTTGTCCCTGCATCCGCAAATATGGTACTGCATCGCTATTCATACATCCACATATCTAAGTAATGATCTGTGCGGGATGTCCCCGCATCATGAGAACACATTTTATGGCATACTAGATAGTATCTTGGGAGCAGCACCCATACATCGCGCAGTTACTGGAAGGTATGGGGAAGTTGGCACCCCTAGAAGGTATGGAGAAATGCGCCCTGCTAGCAGGCTAGCATGAGCTACACTGGATGACATGATGTAATGTTGAAGAGTGAGGCTGTTTGGTTGGAGGTGGATTCTTGGCATGGGTTGGGCCGTCGTGCTCTGGAGGGGGGAAACCTCGCTTGGTAGACCTGCTTCCTTAACTGTACGCCACTCCGCTTTGTGTAATGAGCGTAGATGTAAGCTTGTAAACATGCAGCATTGATCGCCATGTGAAGTAATGCTGCTAAGGGCGGTTTGACTAGTGGTCCATACCAGTGAATATATGTCTGCAATTTGTCTGGAATTTGACTCAGTCAGCCACCAAGTAGTGGTTTGACTGGTAGAGCATAATGAACCGAATGCAGTTCAAAGCAGCAAAAAGAGTGATTCAGGGCGGCTTTAAAAGGAGAAGACATCCAGTGGGTGGATACTCGATAAAGAGATTCCGAATGAGAGTTGTTACTGGTCTCTGATGCCTCAGGTAGAGTTGACCAGGCACGTCCTTTCTTTGAATCGTGTAGACGTGCTGGAAAACAAACGAACATATACACGCCTGTTGACGAAACCAGTTGACCCATCCAGAGCGTAGAACCGAACCGATTGCCGCACCTGGTCTTCGGGCGCAGTTGTTCCCCGGAGGCTCCGGGTGCCTCGACTACACCCCATAATACTACTTTTGCATGCAATGGTGCACGCACTAATGCTCGTACGTGCGACATCAGCTGATCAGCATAAACATTTCAGTGTTATTGGAGCTTCCATAGGAACGATACGCAAAATGGAGTTGCACAACCAGTTCATTGTACATCGTACTGTATGTGCGAATATGACGCAGGGACCAGAGACCTGGGGATACGCAAGTGCCTTCATTTGCTGATCTTTTTAATAAGAGTCTAGGCCTGCTTTGTAGAGGCTCCCTTGCTGTGCCCAGTGCCGTGTGGCCGATAGCCCCCAAGAAAAGCATATAGCCGCGGGCAGCAGCGTTACCGTCAGATTTGTGCACAATCCACGCTATACAACCCTCTATGTAGACAATTTGGTCAATCCATCTTACTCGCGGTGCCTGCTGCCCAGTGATGTCATGCGAGTGTACGTGGCTTTGTGTACATTGGGGCTTCTTTTGCCATGGGCCACCGCGACCAGAGGACTTAATGACAGCAACCCTCCGGAGCAAGACACGAATAAGAAGGACCTGCGCATAATAGCGTTCGGGGACTCTCTGACGGAGGGCTGGATTGCTTCGACGAAGTCAAGAGCTCCTTGGAGCCCTCTGGTACAGACACTTCTGCAACAGCGACTGGGCATAGACTGGGACGTGACGGTCGATAATGCAGGTGCGAGCTCCTTGACACATGTATAGCCCTGCGCCTGTTCATTCAGCTCTGCCTACTTGCCTGGTCAATACTGTTTGCAATTTACTCAGCTGCTTGTGCATAGCGCACAAATCAGAACTTGCATGTGCATAGCCCACAGATCAAAAAGCTACCCGTATTAACCTGACTTCTGTGTCTGTGCTGCCCGTGTGACTTCAACATGGCAGGCATCGGAGGCAAAGGCGTCTTAGACAGACTGAACCAGGCCCTGTACCAGCGAGTGTGGGGAGCAAAGGAAGCAGGCAAGCCCTATCAGTACATGTAAGTATAGAGACTCGCTTCTAGTTAGGGGGTTGCAATGAAGCAAGATATTCAGCCTTGAGTTCGAACTGCTCTCCTTGTCACTTGCAGCTAGGGGTACAACAGGAGTAAGCTGACCAGAGTCCATCAAGCTTGAAACAACTCAAATAGTGAATACACAAAATATCAGAACTATTTCAATCCTGTTCTTGAGGGATTTTGGAATTAGCAGCAACCACAACTTTTGCTGATCGGAATATGATTCACAGCATAGGATTTCATCTGATTTGACCGCCATTTGGTCGGATGAGTCGTCTCTGCCGCAGCTGAACTATGGCAGAGGCTGTCCTCTAACGCCTCTAAGCCTCTTTTTTCACCAATGAAAATCCTCGCACCTGTGCCTGTGCACTGCAGGATCATCCTGGCAGGCATCAATGACCTCCTGTTACGTGGGAAGTCAGCAGAGGAGGTGTTTGTACGGCTACGGGAGCTCTACACAGCAGCTGCCAGTGCAGGGTGTAAAGTTTTAGCAGTACAACTCCTGCCAGCTGAATCGCTGACGTAAGATGAGAGGTGCACCTAGTTGGTCAAACAATAGTGATTCACTACTAGAGCCAACTAAAGCAGTAGCCAAACACTCTAACACAATCCTATCGATGGTAATATAATTTCTTGGCTGATAGCTTGTGTACTCTTTAATTTCACAAGGCAGGGACGACATTACGGCTGGTGTGGTGCCACACAGTCGGGGTTGGGCCGTTGGGAAAGGAGGGGGAAGGGAGATAAGGGGGGGGACATCAGACTGTATATTTGAGTATCATGGCACCTCTAAAGTGCCAAACAATATGCAACGGCTTTGAGGGAACACAGGTAGTTGGTATCCGCCGAGTACCCTCTCTTTGCTGTGACCATTATTACTATCACAGTTCATGCTCCTGCCCCCAACAAAGGGGGGGGGAGCTGCACTAGATGTCGATACATCAGGTTTACCTGCTGCCCTGGAGTGTGTTAGCACAAACAGACAGTTTGTTTACAGTTCCACAGTCTATGAACTACTACAAGCAAGTACAACAGGAAGGAGCAGCAGCAAATGCGGTGTTAGCAGGAATCAAGAGTGGCGCCCAAAGATTGCAATGCATTGCAACGCAGTGACAAGGGTATCATATCACCAAACCATTATTTGCAGATACTGATTCACATATGGAGTATGTTGGCATTTATGAAGGTAGGGGCGCCATGCGCTTCTTACACTCAGGGGCCCCTCCCACAACCACATGCTGGAGACCACCGCACATTCTCTTTCCATAGCTTTCTCTCCCTCCCTAGTGTCATATGTACATGGCTGCAGGCACTCCTCATTGTTGTTCTCCTCATCATTGTGGCAACTTAAGTGAACATGTGCGGGGTCTATAGCCCTCTTGCAATGGTTACATGTCAAAACATCTTATCAGAGTATGGTGTTCATGCTTCTTTGCAGGGAAAGTGCTGAAAGGCGTCGCCAGCAGCTCAACACATTAATTAGAAACTATGTTGACCAGCAGTTGGCAGCGGGAGACACAAGCATTCAAATAATTAGTTTGGAGAACGAGCTTGACTGGAAGACAATGACAGACCAGCGCAAGAAGCGGCTCTTTGATGATGGGCTCCATTTCACCAAGTATGGCTACCGTGAGCTTGCTAGGCTCATGTTTGAAAGGCTGGTCAAAGTCCTGGATGTTAAGGTTTGACCCGTCAATGCTGAAAGCCTGGTCAAGGTCCTGGATGTTGAGGTTTGACCGGTCAATGCTGATGGACACCACCAAGCAGTAGCAGGAGCAGCGGCAGCAGAATGAGGGAAAGAGCCGTACACAGTGGATGAGTGAACGCCGGGTGTTAGCCCTGCGTAGTGCTTTTCCCCCTACCGCTTCCCCCATACACAGACGTATCGAGTGAAGCTGGGTGGTTGGGTCAGCTTTAAATTTGGCTCTGTAAGCATTTTTGAGATGAGATAAGCAGCAGGAGCAGCCGCAGATCCAGTAACTTTCTTGTAAAGAGAGACCACTGCAGAGCCCTCCGGGCCATGCAGCACCTGAGCACCTGAGCACCCAGTTTTCCAGTGGGGTTGTTTCTCAAAGAGCCATCACAAGTACGGGGTTGCGGTCCCACAACTCTTTGAAGCTGAGGCAAATGATAAGCAGCGACTGGTTCTTGGCATTTGTTGAGTCATGCTGTGGTACGCGCTTGCCAGAGCACGATGATTATGGCGCCACATCTTACCCCCCTGTCCAGAACACTTTATGTGCTACTATTAATTGCTCTCAGCCAGACATCCTATTCACAAGCTTCTTCTCATCGGGCCCTTTTGGTCTGTGCTCTGTGTACCATGGAAAACTGCACAGCCAACATCCTGACTACTTCCATTATTGTTAACACCAGAGCTTGCTGCTCCTGACTAAACTGACTTAGTCCCTAAAGCATGTGCCGCTGTTGCATGGCTGTCTGTCATACGTAAGATTTGTTTTCAGTCTGTTGGCTCACCTCCGGGGCTGATGTCACCGAGGACTAGGGGCGTTAGGTCTCAGAAGTTTGCAAGGTGGGCTGGGCTTTTGGGTCGTTTCGACCTAGCTGCCTTGGTGCAGCCACACCTTTGCTTTTGTTTATGTTCTTTGTTTGAAAGCGACCTGGCAGGGATCCTGTGCTGTGAGAGGTTATGGCATGTATCTGTATGGATGGAATAAGCCTGTAACTTCTCCCAAGGCTTAAAAGCGCATGTTGAGCACTGGGTACTGATGTGTGGCCAGTGGGTTGGACACTTACAGGTATAGGTGTCTCTGTATTAATCTTCATCCACATATGTGGTGATTCCTGCTCTGTTAAGTAGGCAGATAGGGTTTGACCCTTGTGTGTTTGGCCGTTTTGACCTAGCTGCCTTGGGTGCAGCCACATCTCAATTTTGTTTGTTTGAATGATGTGCAACATGAGCTCAAGTTGTAACATCAGGGTTGGTGAAGGAAAGAACGATAAGGGATTGTGACCATGCAGTGGGGAGCAGAGCAAAGTGTCTGCACCTCAGTTTTACTCCTATGTGGAGTGTGCGCACAGGGAAACTAGACAATAGACAACAAATCAAGTGCACTTGTGTTTGAGACAAGGGCCCTGATCTTTGCGTGTTACTATTATGTAATCTTGATTGAGTGGGGATCCATGCAGTGGTCTGCTGCTGCTGGCTTTTCCTGAAGGACGGATAGTGATTCCACCTTTCCAATCCAAGAGTACGTTATTGTTTCAGGCAGTATCATTGCACACAACAGGCGCCACACCTGTGTCATGTTCTGACAGACACGTCACAGTCTGGCAGCGCATCACATGTCACATTTATTGATTGGAAGACTTAGACTTTGATGCTGCTGGGGTAGGAGAAAGAATCTATCCTCAGGGGTTTCTTGGAACGCAGGGCATCCCATCTGTTGTTCCATTTTCCTGCTTGTATTATAGAGTTAAATAAGCGAGTATGAATGGCTTTTTGACGCCATGAAACTTTCTGCCTGAGGTAATGAGAGAAGCAACAGAAGCTGAGTAAACGCCACTAAACAATGAGTTCTGCCGACACTTCCTTCTGTGGCAGGCGTTCTGTAAACTGCATTCTGTTCTTCTCATACCCGCAGCATATGTAGGAGGAAAATTTGCGTGTCTGTTTGGTGTAGGAGGAAAGTTTGCGTGTCTATGTCTCTCCCCTGGGTTTTTGGTGGTCTGTACCGTGTTTTAGCGAGCTGTTGAACCTTGTGCCGGAGCTATTGCACCGCTTGGTCTTACTCAGCACAGGCAGACAGCACCCCATGACATGTACATGGCTTGAGAAGGTCTTCGAACTTTGGCGTGTACATATCCGTCTTCACCATCTCCTCAGGCAGGACGCAGAGCTTTGCTCAGGGAGCAGTCCCTAGCAGCACTTTGCAAAGCCCTCCCAAGCTGCTTTGACTATTGAGTTACAACCCCCCTGAGCGGGCCTATCATCAACAGTTACGCAATGTGTTTATGTTTGCTCTGTTGCTTTCAGGCAGTCCGCTGACAATTATTGGGCGGAATCCAGGGCGCACAGCAAGGTATGTCGCATTGTGACTTGGCTCGCACACTGCAAAAGGAAATCTTCGTCAACACCGCTGCTGCCTGTGTAGGATATATTACCTGCTGCTGGCAGCTTGATCAAGGCGCTAGCCATTCATGTAATTAGTCGCACAGAAGCAAGCGGAAGCAGTTAATGATGTTAATGTATTGCCGTACTGCCACCCGCGGGACTGGAAGCGCGGCACAGTCATCCGGAGGCAACCGCCAAGACGCTGGCACGAAGGGCCGCTAAATAACAATTGCATGTGCGCTTATAATTACAAGAGAAGTGGTGGCACACCAGGGGCTAGCTTCATGTTTGACCTACGCAGAGCTGAACATCTGTCACCAAGGTGGCAAGGAGTCGAAAGTTGCGCTATATATTTCCAACTGTAATCTCATTTCGGGTGCTTCTGCCTGGTTTTAAAGTAGAAGTAAAGGCCGCTCTGTCACAGTACCTAAGAGTCTGCCGATCTTCGTTTCTACGTCGGTAGCTGTTGCCTACATCCTTAGGATAGGCAACTACGGCAGCAAGTTAGCCATCGAGAGGAGCACCTTCTCCACGAAAGTCGTATATACAGCTCTCCTTGTCTCTTCGGAGTAAAATAAATCAGCGATGCGGCACCTTCTCACCATATGTTTAGTTGCCCTGGCGCCATGGCTGACGACTGCAAGGAACTTGAAGGAGGATCCGCCACAGCTCCTTGGGCTCAACAAGGCCACGAAGAATGTGCGCATCATGGCCTTTGGAGACTCAATCACGGAAGGCTGGATCATGACGCGCTGGATGAAAACCCCATGGGACCCAGTGGTGCGTTGCCAAGCTTGAATTGGCAAATGACAGACTTGAATTGGTGCACTGCAGCCATACGGGCAATCATTAGCACTACTATTACACAATGCTGTGATATGCCGTAGCAAAGTGCCATAGGCCCCACATCTCAAGCTGCCACAGAAACAGCGAGGTGCTAGTAGCACTAGCACTAGTCAACTCTCATTGCAGTAAATTGCTCCAGGAGCTAGTTTGCATTGGGAACTCGAGCTAGTGTAGACAGACATGAAGTCATTGCCTAAGTAAGCTGCATATCACATCTTTGCCAGGTAAATTCCAAGGACTGATGCAGACCCCATCCGCTATCCTATCATTGCTTTTCAAACGCGAAGGATAATGAAAAATGGGCAACTTCTAATGTGTTAATTGTTTGCTGTTCCTTCAGGTTCGTGATGCCCTGCAGAGCAAGTTAGGCCAGGGCTGGACGGTAGAAACAGTCAACAAAGGTGAGCTACATCGCCGCCAAGCATTGGCATAACATGAGCCATTGCCCAACATGTTTAGCGGCGTGATGTCCAGGCACTGAGGCTAGTCACAAAGAAGTACATGTTAGTACAGCTGCTGGAGGACAGGCAATGCTTTGTATGCTGGTATACAGTCATCTATGTACTGCAAACCGTGCAGGCACCCTTCGAGACTATTGTTAATTAGGCTATAAACAGGTACAGTCTTGCCATGTCAGCACCTAGTGGCAACACGGATTCAATCAATCAAAGGCATGACCAGCTCTGCCAATGGCCAAACAAACCCAGACCATCAACACAAGGCTCCTGCATATTTTTAAGGTGTAGCTGAGGCCATTGCAGCCGGGTAACCATGACAGGATTTTCAGATAGAGGCTAAGTCTCCTGGCTTCTGTCCCCTTTCTCTTGAGAGTACGCTTGCTGGGACTGTAGAAGTGGCAACGGCTCTAGGTGGTTATGTTTCCTGGCCGCAGTTGGTCTCTTCTTTGACTTACGCTGGGACTTTAGAGGTGGCCATGCCTTTACCTCAGTTATTCAACGAGCCCACCGTAATTATTTTTTCTTCTTTTTCTCCTCTTCTTTTTCTCCTCCTGTTGCTCCAATGGCTCTTATGCTTTACCAGTGTTTGCATGGGAGCACAGCCTTGACCAGCACATTTTCTTGTATCATGCGTAATTGCCGCAACCAACTGAAGGGGCCATGATGGCTTCATCTGCATGTTGACAGCTTTGAGAGCAGCGGGTCGGTCACTGTTCCTGAGACAATTCTCTGGCTGCAACACTAGAGTCGCTCAGCTTATACTCAGCCTCACACTCTCACTCACCTTACTTTGTGGTTTGTAACCTTTTTCCCCACAGGCATTGGCAGCACGGGTGTGATGGACCGTCTTAACAGCGCTTGGTATGAAGATCTCAACGAAGCAAAGGGTGCCGGGAAGCCATTCAACTACATTGTCTTCCTTGCGGGGGTCAACGACATCAACATGTTTGGACGCGATGCTGGGCCTGTGTTTGAACGGATGAAGGAGCTCTGGAAGGCGGGCGTTAAGGAGGGCAGTACGATTATGATCATACCTGTACTGCCTGGAGATTTCCCGTAAGTGCCATGGCTCAGGTTTGACATCTAGGTAGTGCCAGATCTCCTTAGACAGGGAGCAGGCAGACTTACACGCAAGAGCGTTCACAGTAGGGAAGAGAAGGGTACAAGTTTGCCATCCTAGTGCATCAGCGTACTTGCACTAAAGCCTGAGTACAGGATATCTGCATCGGAGCTGCCGCATTCTATTGAGAAAGCACTACATTAAACAGCCTGCAAGGTCCATGCAGCTAAATTAGGCATCCGCTGCAGCCAATAGACATTCAATTCTCAATAGCCAGCTTCATTCTGGATGGCAGGAGTAGAGTTTTCTTGAGTTGGCGCCTAGCCTCTAAGTGTGCACTATACCCTGAAGCGCATGTCTCACTGGTTCTTGCCTTTGACAGCGATCACGGTCGCCCTTCTCTAGCATGTCCTGAATTGGACGGCTAAAATTGCTTTTGTGCTTCCACTTCTTGGCATTGCAGGGAGTCTGTGGAGAAAAACAGACGGGAGCTGAACAAGAACATCAGGGCCTATGTGAAGCAGCAGCAGGCAAAGGGTGACTGGAGCTTGTACCTCCTAAACCTGGAGAAGAAGCTGGACTGGCACAATATGCCCCGAGACCAGCGGGACCTGCTCTTTGATGATGGACTGCATCTGACTGAGCCAGGGTATAAGCAGCTTGGTGAATGGGTCACTGAGGGTTTGACCAAAATCATGAAGGTTTGACTCCATGTTGACCAGGGTTGCCAGCAAGGGCCCCTGTTGGTCTGTATGGGGAGCATGAGCCACAGAGAGGTGCTCATCTGCGGACTGCGTAAGGCCCTCTGCCTTAACGTATTCAGGGGAAGAAGTCCTCCTTCCTTTGCGTACCTAGACGAAGAAAAAGAGAAGAAGAAGAGCTACGCCAGGCTAGTTGAGTACACTGAGCCTCTGCCACAGTCCCAGCCTGCTTAAGTTAAGGGAGAGGCAACTGAGGTCAGGAGACCTGGCCTCGTGGCCTCTACCATCTTTGCGTACTTAAGTAATTCCATCACTTGCTGCACTAATGTTCTGGATGCACACCAGCCACCTTCCAAGAGCATGCAGTGGTGTGGAGCCACAGGACTTTTAACATCAGATTTACTGCAGGCAGGTAGATAATAGGCACAGCTAGTATGCATCAGGTGCTTGCGATTATGTTGACAGTTGAACATTTTTCATATCTTCATCTGAGCAGTGTTTACTCAATCCCTTTTAGTTACATCGAGCATGGCTCTGCAAGCTAGTGTAGCAGTGTGGAACGCCTGTCAGCTCCTGCTGCTGCTACAGCGCCCATTACAACAGTTTATGGCAATCGGGGCTAGTTTATGTGTGAATCTCTGGGGCGGTTGACTGGGACTCAGGGTGGTGCACACGTTGTGGCAATGGGGGATTGTTTGTTGTAGATAGGTAGTTATGCATTTGTGCCCCCCGACTATGTGTTGGTGCAGTTGTGCATACTTAGTCAATTTTGGCAGTCTTGGGGCCGGAACAGGTGAGCCTTGCATACACGCTGCATGCAATCGCGGTGCTGTATGTGGGCACTAGCATGTATGATTATGGTAGGTTGATCGAATCATTATCCAAGCAGACAAGTGCTGTAATGTAGGCTAGGTTGTATCAGTCACGATTGAAGTTAGATGGTTGCATGCATGCATAGTACTGGACTTCTGTTGCAGCTTTTTCGTGGCCTTGGTTGCCTTTAAGTGCCGCTGCCACTGCGACTGCGGATGAGCTGAGCACAAGCAGCAGCCTTCATTGATCAGTCCAACATGATTTGCGCAGCATCCGATGTCGGACTAGTGAGTGACCCCCTAATGGCCCCTCCCCTCCCTTCACCTGCATGGCAAAGGGCGGAGAGGCTTGCAGGCTATCCCTTGGGCTATGGTCTCACGACCCTGAATGCTCTCATCTAGCCGGAACTATGGAGATGTCATTCCATTTGGTTGACCGTGAAACACTCCTGGCCTCTCCTCACTGGGCCGTTGTGTGCCACGGCAGGCTAGCTCCACGCTTGCCCAATCCGTAGTTATACACGCTCCTGCCCTGGCCACCCCTCGTGGTAAATGTTTGGGAGAATTGTGAAGTGATGAGTACCGCAGCCTGCATGCCGAACCGGGCCTTCTCTCTCGTTCAACCACTGGCAAAGCAGCTTAGGACTATTAAAAGGTACCAACTATGAGCTAAAGACCATACGTATGCGTGGGCCATGTCTGGACTGACTGAACCGTGGAATCCCATAGCGTGGAGCGGCCGCTATACATGCCAATCAGATGTAGCTAGTTACGTCACGGTAGCTGCTCAGCTGTCGATAGGAGTGCCTAGGCGACTTCATGGATTCACTGGC
The DNA here is from genome assembly GCA_963556185.1 of Pseudopediastrum boryanum. Lineage (NCBI taxonomy): Eukaryota > Viridiplantae > Chlorophyta > Chlorophyceae > Sphaeropleales > Hydrodictyaceae > Pseudopediastrum > Pseudopediastrum boryanum. The sequence continues at coordinate 4,002,987 of OY744511.1, read as the reverse complement.
ACCAGTAGTACAATCGAATATATAGCCCATTAATAGAAACACGTGCCTGTAAACCTTAGACAGGGGCAGACTCCTCGAACTCAGCCGGCATTCATGCATTGCCGCCTCAGTTCCACAGACAAACACAGCAACCAAGACAGTACAATCCACTGCAAGCACAGGCCTGGAGGACACTCGGACAAACATGTGGCGCTGGATAGATGTATAGAATGGACCTGAAAAGACCAAGAGTACGAACAGATCCACGACATGTCACCTATTTGGGTTGACCAGCATGAACCCCAAATAAACCCCTGATCACCCAAACAAACAACTTGCAACTAACTTTAATGAATCTTGATGTGTTGACAAGCTGGGCACCTGTCCATCACGGCTCCCTTTCCTCACCCGTCACAAGTTGTTACTTTAGTTTCAAAGTCACAAACAGGGATTTCAAAGTCATGGTGGACCGCAGAGATTACAGATGCTATCAAAGCTCGAAGGCAAATACATGCTGAATGGCGCAGCCAAGGTGGTACAGAAGCATGGCAGGCTTATGAAGAAGCAAGAGAAAAGGTGCATAAAATGGTCAAGGATGCAAGGTCTCTCTTTACAAAATCTGCTGATGAAACCATTTGCGAGGCATTTGACGAATGCCAGTCAGAGCGGAAAACCAGAATGGGAGACAAGCGCCTCTGGCAGGCGTTCAACTCTGCATACAGACCAAAAAACGCACAAGCTTCAGCCCCCTCCTTGCTTAAAAAGCAAAATGGTTCATATGCATGTGGCGACAAACCCATCGCCGATGCCTTTGGAGAGCATTACAAGCAGCTCGGGAATTCTGCCACCTTCAATGCTGATGCTGACTTTGACTCTGCCTTTCAACAAGAAGTCCAAGCTGCTGTAGCGCATTACATCAATGCATCAGCAGAGCCAGAAGGGTCAGGGGATGAGAATTTAGATGCTGACCTAACAAGCTCTGAGGTTGCCAGAGCTAGACTAAGTCTCAAATCAGGCAAAGCGGGTAGTCCTCTAGAGAACACTTCTGCTGAACTTTTAAAGTATGGCGGGGAACCCATGACAGACATGCTCCTATGCATGTATCAGAAGGCCTGGGAGCATGAATGCACCTTCCAACGCCCTGGGGTAATAGTCAGCCTTCTTAAGAAAGGGGATAAGGAAGATGGTAATAATTACCGGGGGATAACGCTGCTAAGCGTAGTAGGCAAGGTTTATACCAAGATCATCAACAACAGGGTAACTAATTTTGCTGAAGCAAAGGGACTCCTTCACGAGAGCCAGAATGGGTACCGGCCAGGCAGAGGCTGCATTGATCATGTCTGGACATTGCATGCAGTCACATCCGGACGAATGCGTGCAGGACTCCGGACGTACGCACTGTTTGTAGATGTGGTCAAAGCTTTCCCATCAGTCTGGCGGGACGGGCTCTGGTACAAGCTCTGGGAGATGGGCATTAGGGGTAAAATGTTTAGGGTTCTTGTACATCTATACGATAGCCTCTCTAGATGTGCCTTGCATAATGGAGAGTCATCAGAATACTTTTCTAGCGATTTAGGCTTAGCGGAAGGGGACCCGCTATCACCACTGTTGTATACTTTGTTCATCAACGGTCTCCTAAAAGAGATATGGGAAAAGCACCCGGGGGTTCCCCTACCAAAAGAGGTAGATAATAGTGGTAGTGGGGAACAGGGCATAGGAAGGGCTGATGAGAGTAACATTGAAGGTAGATCAAAGTTGGTAGCACTAATGCTCGCTGACGACCTTGTAGGGCTTGCAGAATCGCAGGAAGAGCTTCAGAAGATGGCTGACACGATTCATGCCTACAGTCGTAAGTGGCGTTTTAAGCTGAGCCCAACTAAAAGTGCTGTTGTTGTGTTTGGTCCTTTGCCCCCCAATAAAGAGTCCCCAAAGGTAAGTTTTAGCAGTGAGAATTTGCCAGTACTAGATGCATATACATACTTGGGGATTGTTTTCACTAGTGATTGCAAATGGGACGCTCACATTGCAGGTATGATTGAAAAAGCTACAGCCTCCATTAATGCATTGCAAACATTCTTCCAGAATCGTCATGTAAGCTTTGAGGTTAAGAGAGCCATACTGCTGGCTTTGATAAGACCAAGGGTTGAGTATGGTTCTGAGGTATGGTGGGCATCATCCCAGCAGACAAATACCATAGAGTCTAAGATCCAAATAGAGGTTTTGAAGAGATCACTGCATTGCAAGCCAAACATCTGCCATGAGGTATTGAGGGCAGAAGCTGGTGTTAGACCTCTATCTAGCTGGTTGGACCAGAGGAAGGTTGAATGGTGGTTCAAGTTACAGCAAAAGGATACTACTAGCTTTAGCAGGCAGGCACTTGAAGCATCTTGGCCAAGCCACAGGAATTATACTTCTTGGCAGAAGAGGTTCAATAAACTCAGGGCTGAACTAGGCATGCAGGAGGAAACCTTACAAGCAAGAGTGAGAGAGGGACACCTACCTAGCTTCAGGGCATATGTCAGGTGGAGTATATATGAAAGAGACAGGGCTGTTCGGGAGGAGGGTGCTAGGAATAAATCTACTTTAGCGACATATATGCAGCATTACAATGACGATATCAATTATATCAAGCCGCAGCCATATCTGTGCACAGGCCCTCTGAGCAAAGGCATGGAACTCATTATGCAGCTGCGTGCAGGTATTCTTCCTCTCAACGCTATGACAGCAAAATTCGGTAGGCAGAGCGCTAGCAGGCAAAGTGCACGTAGGGAGTGCTGCAAGTCCTGTGATCTTGGCCCTGAATTGGGAGGTGAAGTTGAATCTCCTGAACACTTCTTGTTTGACTGTCCTGTTTACCAGGCACAAAGGCAAAAGCTGTGGGAGAAGCTGACTTCTGACCCTGATGTTGCTGCAAAATGTCAGATATTGGATGGCAAATCTGATGAGGAGAAGCTGCATAGCATGCTTAATGAAGAGTTCTGGGGTGTAGACGTCGATGAGGAGTCTGGCTTAGTATATGGCCCTTTCAAGCATGCATTTAAGTGTATAGCTAAATATGTTGCAGCTGCTTGGAAGATTAGGAATGCTTATGCTCACCCTTCTGATGTGGCGTGAGGTCCAACCAATGGGGTTTGTTACCAACTATTGCTTGCACCCGGGCTTACAAGCCCTCCTTGCTTTCTTAAGTAGGAGGGAGGCTCTTACCCCCATTGGGGCAGTGGAGGTTTTGGGTGATTTTGACCTAGCTGCTGGACCTCATGTTTAGGCATGCATATATTGTCATACATGTCGAAGTTTACCCGTATTCTGTTCCACCTCGCTGCTCTTTGTGACAGCTTGAGGTGCGGGGCCTATGGCACTTATTGCTATGGCATATCATGAAATGTAATAATAAACAGGAGCTACACTGAACTACCCGTAGTTCCCGCACTTCCGTTCCATACTTTTGAGTTGCCTTTCAACCTCCTGGCTGCTGAAACAAGCAACCCCTCGTAAGCAACACCATGTGCAAGGGACAGAATGCGTATTTCAACTCGTCCTGCACAATCCAACTGGACACAGTACTCAGCAACCACCACGAATTGTCCTGAATGGTGCACTCAACTGCTCCTCAAGACTGCCATCCTATTGGTGGTGCTGCCATCCTATTGGTGGTGCTGCCTCTGGTCAGCTTCTCTGGCTGCTCTCTCTGCCTCACACCTAGCCAACAGACCCACACTGGTACCACCACCACCAGCAGCAGCAGGGGGGAAGCTTCCACCACCACCACCACCACCACTAGCCCCAAAACCACCACTAGCTCCAAACCCCTGGTAACTGCCCACTCGCAGCTGCTCGCCGTGATACCTTTCAGGATCACCACCAGCACCAGTTTGTGGAGCAGCAGCAGCAGCAGCAGCATCAAAGGAATATCTTCCTGGACCATGTCGTGCCGTACGCTTTGCAGCGTAGTCAGACACAGAGTGAGGCCTACCTAAAGCCCTTGGTAGGGAACTGCTGCTGCCACCTGCACCAACAACAAATAAATAAGGGAAGATTCAAGCGCTACTGCGTAACGTATTACCCTGTCAGGGGGGAGTGAGGGAGTTGGGTGGTTTGCTCCTAGCTGCTGGACCTCTTGCTCAGCCTTCTACTGTCGTCTATACATGGATGCATACCACTTGCGGGCTCTTTGCTACGATCGGGAGAATCCTTTGACCAATATGTACTAGTACATATTGAGTAGTACTCAACACAAGGCTGCATACCGAAGGCATCCCATCTGTTGTTTCACCTCACCTCTGGCACAGCTGAACCTGCTTGTGACAGCTTGACCTAGGCCTATCACACTTTTACTATGGTTTTCATATAAACACATTGACACCTTGCCTGTTGCCATTTGACGTCAGGAAATCAAAGCTTCCCAGCCTTTCTAATATCAACAACCATTTGTGTCGGCCTCAGAGTGCATACATGGATACTCACTCCACCTCAGCGTGCTGCTGACGCCTGTGCCCTCTTCCTTTCCCCACCTCACGCTAAACCCTAAACCCTAATGCCTGCGGTCTTCTTCTTCCATCACCTCGTCCAAAACCCTAACGCCTGCAGCCTCTCCTTCTTATCACCCACCTGGGGCAGCAGCATCATCAGCATCAGGTCCTCTCAAGAACGGCGATGCTCCTGGTCCACCACCCACCACATCACGGAAGCTGCTAGGAACCCGGGCGGCTGCTAATGATGACTCATCACCCTCATCAGATCCATCATCATCAGCAGCAGCAGTACCAGTGATGGTGGCGGCTGCCGTCAGCTGCTGTACGAGTTGCACTGCCATATGCTGCAGCTGCTCCGTAGCTTCCATCACCTGCTGCAGCTGATGTAATGCAGCAGTAGCTTCCGGAGAGCCTTGGAGCACTACAGCCCCTGTCGCACTCCCAGCTGCAGACGCTACACCCTGCCCTCCAATCCCTGCACCTGTCAGGTCACTAGTGACCCCACTAGTGACATCTGTAGTGACACCGGTGCCCCCGGGGAGGTTCCGGATCGCTCTCAGCACGCTCGCCATCTGCTTGTTGAGCTGCTGAGCGCGCTCGAGCAGCTGTGAGCTGAGGGGCCCAAGGGCGAGGTGACCTTGGGCAGAGGCAGCAGCAGTACAAGAGGAGATTGCTGCCAGACCTGCTGCTGCTGCTTGCTGTAGTGCCTCTGTGGCGTCAGCATCACCAGCTGCCATGCTGCGGAGGAAACGCTCTGTGGCTTCACCTGTCTCACGGACCATGCCTACAGGGAAACAGTAATGGGGAGCAGCAATGATGAGGCTGTTTGGTAGGGGCAGAAAGACCACAATCATGCATCCATTTTTAGCCTCTAGTCAACGCTGAAGGTGTGTGGCAGGGGCTTGATGGCCACATCCATGCATTTCTGTCTTATCTTCAGTGAAGCTCCCTTTATTTAGTGATCCTATCTTAGTTGGGAAATCCTCGGGCAGACTTTCTGAAGACCCCCTGCAACCTTTGGTCAAATTCACGAACACCTCCGGAGGGCCTGGAATTTTTTGGGGAATGTTGCCATTTTACTGTGTTTTTGGTCGAAAACGACTCTTAACAGGCTAAAACGAACCGAGAGTGCCCTACGAACTGTCGTGAAATGTCAGGATTCGACAAATCCCCAGCCGTTTTGAATCTCGAACAAAGTTCAAAAATGCTCAGAATTTCGGGAAATTTCACAAATCGCTCAAAACTTTCGAAGAAACGAAGTAAGATAGGATCACTGCCTCCATCATGACATTTCTGCAGCCTCAATGATGACATTGACCAGCTAGGGTGATTGCAGAATGCAACTGCAAGGACATGACAAATGTCATACATGCTAGCTTGAAAGGATCACACTCCACACACCTGAATTGAGCATGTACTGCAAGCACAATTGGATATTGGGCAACGCCAAGAGCTACCATTGTGTTACTGAAGGAAGAAGCAGACGACGCGGCAAATCCATAGCTTCAGCTACCTTTGCCATCGGTGACCAGCCCCAACTAACAAAGTCAATACACCATATGTCAGCAGAGCCATCAGCAAGTGCAGCAGGCTGGAGGCAGCCCCATTCCAATCAGCTCTCAAGCTTACGAACCTATATGAGCAGGAACATTGACCCCCAGGAATACCCCATTGCATCTTAGCACACAGCGTTAATAGCACTACATGGATTTACCTGAGAAATGTCCCCCCTCCTTTTCCAGCAAAGCAGCTGGCTGATCATATTCCACCACCCGCCCAGCTTCCATTACTAGCACTCGATCAGCCGCAATGATGGTGTGTAATCGGTGCGCCACTGCCAGTAAGGTGCGACCAATGAACTCTGATCGGAGGGTGGCTTGGATGAGGGCGTCTGTCTCAACATCAACATTGGCCGTGGCTTCATCCAGCACCAATATCTGCAGCAGCAGATACACCAACAACCTTCTCAGCCCCAGTCCCATCTACCCTCATCCAACGTTCTTCCCCTTTACCTCGTTACAGCGCCCCCCCCCCCCTCATCCTTACCAACCCTCCCCCCATCCTCGTTACCCTCTCTGGCTCCCCACCTCCAGCCTCACCCTTCCTCCTCCTTGATCACCGCCCCCTGAACCACCCCCACTCCTTAACACCCCTTAACTTCTTTGTTTGTTTGGTTTACCTCCCTGGCCCCTGTCCCCCAGCTGCCTGCCTTAGCAGGGTTGAGCAGAGGTCCATCCCTCCTCCTTACCCCCCCCCCCCATTCCCCGCCTCCTGCTCCCGCCTCTCCCCTGCTATAAACCTCCTACCCCTCCCCACCCCACACCCCACACATACCTCCCCCATCCCCCACCTCCTTACCCCACCCCCCCAAAAACCCACCCCGCCCCGCCCCCGTCCCCCTCTACCTTAGCAGGGTTTAGCAGAGCCCTCGCCAGTGCCAGCAGTTGCTTCTGCCCGGCAGACAGTGGCGCCCCTCCCTCCCCTAGCTTGAAGTCCAGTCCCCCCAGCCCCTCAGCCGCCCAGGCCTCAACCACAGGAGCAAGGTGAGACCTCTGGAGGGCAGTCCACAGAGCTGCATCTGAATGAACCCCAAAGGGGGACAAGTTGTCTCGGATGGAACCCGTGAACAACACAGGGGACTGCAGCAATGACAACAAGACACAGTTTTTGAGGTAAGGTGAAAACTCAGGTTACGGGATGAGTCAGGGTTTTGGGCTCGGTGCGCTTGGAGCGGGGGAACAGGAGTTTTCAGAAACAGATGGAACCAGTGAACAACACAGGGGATTGCAGCCAACAAGACACAGATTTCAGTGGGAGCCCACGACCCCACTTTGCTTACGGGGTCCCGATGGTAAAGTGGGTGTTTTTGAGGTGAGGGGAAAGCTCGGGTTACAGTACGGGATGATTTAGGGTTTAGGGCTTGGTGGGCTCAAATCGTGGGAACAAGAGTCTCTACAAACTCACTCAATCAGTAGATAGAATAGGGAACTGCAGGTAGAAAAAGCATATGAGGCCAGAAAAAGGCCACAACAAGTGTTCAGTTCATATGAGCAGTACGTTTGATAAATTGCTGCAAATGGAAACAGTGAACAACACAGGGGACTAGCACCATGATTGAGACGAAGCAGTATGTGACATCTCAGGCTTAGGGTTTAGGTGCTTGAGTGATGGTTCAGGCTTTAGGTTTTAAGATGATGTAGTGTTTAGGTATTTAGGCCAGGCAATCATGTCCAAGAGGTCTCCTCTGTGGCCTCTAAATGGGGGACAATAGAGTTTTTAAATGATGCAACTAGTGAATAGGACAGGAAACTGCAGGTAGGAAAAAGCTTAAGAGGCCATAAGGAGGCTCCAACAAGTCTATCATCCATACGAGAGGAGCAACATGTTTGGATCTTTTGTTCATGCAGAGTTATATAAAGTGCTGAATGCTGTTTACAAGAGCTGGTGGCCATCATGCAAGCACAATTGTGAGGGCTTACATGATTATATCATACAGGAGCATCCTTCAAAGCAAGGGCGACGCATATTCATCAGGTCCAAGTACTCAAAACATGTCCAGACGAACAGTGCAGCAACTGCTTGCATGGAAGAGAGCTTGGCTGGAGCTGTGATAGGGGTATCCAGCTGCTTTACGTGAATGAGGGTAGGTAAGCCCCTGCCCCTGCCTCAAAGAACCTCCATCACCCGGTCTGTGCCACACCCTATTCCCTTTACAATGGGGTGTTGGCCCACGTCAACAGGGGGTGGCTGTGGCTCTGCTCAGGGCCATGCTCTAAGGTCTCCCCTCAGAGATTTGACCACAGGCAGGTCAGTAATACCCCTGGGAAGGGTATCTCCAGGGGTGGGGAGGGCTGCTGTCCGTTCCTATCCTTAAAGCCGCCGTTCCCTACTCTATTCCCAGCTCCCACCCACACAACAGCCGCTGCCCTTTTCTCCCCCTCCACAAACATCCCTTTCCCCTCATCACCCCTGCATTGCGCCCCTTCACCACCCCCATGCTAGACCTCTCATACCCATACACCCCCCCCGCCCACCCCTCGCCCCACATCCCCCTCCATATGCACCTTCCTTCCCCTCCGCCGACCCCTTCCTTTCCACTGCTACACCACCCCTCTGCTAGACCTCTCCTAGCCGCACAGCCCCCCCCTCCACCCCTCCATACACCCCCGCTTTTCTCCCTGCACCCCCTTCTTTCCTCACTTCCACCCCCATGCCCGACCTCTCCTAGCCACATAGCCCCCCCCTCCATTTTCCCTCCCTACAAACACACCAGTTTTTCCCGCCACCCACCCCCCTTTCCTCCCCGCCACCACCCCTCCGCCACCACCTCTCCCAGCCAATAGCCCCTCCCCCTCTCTTTTCCCCCACTCCCCGAATCCACCTACCTGTGGTATAAGTGCCATGGCTCCCCTCAACCTCTTCAAAGGCAAAGTAGATGTATCCACCCCATCTATATAGATGCACCCTCCCTCAATAGGTGTCAGTCTGAACAGCGCGCCTATCAAGCTGCTCTTCCCCGCACCAGTGCGCCCCACCACACCCACCCTAAACCCTGATGCCACACTGAAGGTCACACCACGGAGGACGAGGGGTAAACCCTGGCGGTACCTGCATTTGGGGGGTGGGGTTGGGGTGAGGTTTGGGTAAGTAAACTTACATCTACCGGAAAACAAAAAGTTACAAGCAGGGCATAACAGAGCACAGCCACGGCATTTTTACTATACAATCAAGCATTGTGTTGAGTTGAAGGCTGGAAGTTTAGCAGTGCAGGGCACAACACACTTTTTTAAGAGTTGGCCCAATGGTTGGACAGTTTGGCATGCACTACACAACACTACCGGCGGTGGACCTTCGCACCAGGGTAGTAAGAGAATGCACTATCCTTTTGTAGTATTGAGCCCCATTCCTCACCTCTTGTAAGGTTTGGGTATGAAGCTTATTCCAGCTTAGATTAACACCAGAAGAGAGAAATGCTTAGAAGCAGATAGCTGTAGCAGCAACGCATAAAGCCCTGACTCACCTCAATGTGACATTATCAAATTCGATGGCACCCTCCTGTGGCCAATCATTTGATCCTCTTCCCCGCTCCACATCCCTCCCACCACCACCACTGGTAGCAGCAGCAGTAGCATCTCTAGCTACTACAGGCAGCAACGGCTCACTCAAACCACCACCACCACCATTACCACCAGCAGCAGCAGCAGCAGGAGGAGGAATTCCCTTCCCCCAGCTCCTCCCTCCCTGCTGTTCCCTGTGCCCCCTGCCCCGTTGCTGCTTCTTGTGCTGCTGCTGCTGCTCCTGTTCTTCTGCTGGTATGTTGCTGTACTCCTCCACACGCTCCACTGCATTAAAGGAGTTTTCTGCCTGGCTGCCCACCCTCAGGGTCATGCTCACTACAGCAGTGATCTGCAGAGGAACAGAAATCCATAAGCCAGCAGCATAGACATGTCCATCGCCACAGTGAACTGCATGGGAAACACACCAAGGGCAGGAACACAACCAGTGATCTGCAGAGGGAGCAATCACAACAAACCAGCAGAGCTGACGGGTGCATACTGTAATGACTCTCATGTCCTCGCCCCGTTGGGTTTACTAGTTAGGCAATGTAAGAACCCGTAGGCAAACAGCTCTTTTCACATGTACAGGCAACGAACATGACAAGCGAGCAGAGATGATGCGATCAGGTAAATTTGTGAGATTGTTTGGGTGATCTGCTTTCGCCGAGATCTTGCTAATTACAGCAGTATCTTCACAAAAAGATAAGCCACCAAAAGGTCTCAAGTTCATGCGCAATCATGGCTGGCAGTATCTCGTCTGTATGCCTACTACACACGACTCTATTCACACGCAATCAGAAGGTCCGGTGGCATTTCTCGAACTGCGCTGGACAAACATACATTGGCTAGTAAGGGATTAAGGGTTGGCTGGGGGCAGCCAGTGTGAGACTCTTGAACATGGAGTTTGAGCATGCCGTTGGAGCCCACGTTGGCTCCTTGTGGGGGCTGCGCCACTCACCCACGCCCCAGTTTGATGGGACCATTCGCTAACATGGCAAGCGGATAACTGCGATCCTAGGATCCCCCACTCCACCTGTAGTGCATATGTCAGAAGTAGTTACCACAGCTAAAACAGAAAAACACCTTCCAGAGCTGCTTGGCTTAGGAAAACAATCCACCCAACCAGGCAAGCATGAGAATTCCCTGTACATTTAAACCCTTAACGGCGACCCTCCAATCCAACTCTACCTGTAGCGCATATGTCAGCAGCAGTCCCATGGCCGCCGCATTCCTCCCTTGCTGCTCCACCGTCACTAGTGCCGCCAGCAGTGTGCACACCCCGCCCAAAATCTCCAGCCTCACACTCAGCCAGCGGTTTAATGCTGCGTTGAGTAGAGTAGCAGCAGCATTGGCGTCCACCAGCGCAGCATGTCTAGCAGTGAGCCAGGGTTCAACGCCAAAAGCCCTGATGGTGGCTATACCACTGATGGCCTCGTTGACAGAGGTGAATACGGGAGACCTGGTAGGCAGGGATTGGGGGACAGCAGGTTTCAGGGTGCAAAGGGGTGGAAGTGGCAGGTGCAGAGGGGCGAGGGTGGCAAGAATCAAGGACTCAAACGAAAGTGGTTGTTATCAAGTGCTAATAGGTTTGGCTACGCAAACATTAGGGTTGGGGCCTAATTTCAGCTCGTCAGAGAAGGGGGATAGCAGAGCTCAGTTTCAGGGTCACACAAAAGCACTTATTGTGAGTTAAGAGCGGTGAGAGGCACACTTTCTACACGACTCATAAGTGATCCTAACTAAGGAGGTTAATCACCGATGTAGATGGTCACCAGAGAAGTCAAAGCAGCAGTACCAGAATGCGAAACACTGTGATGGAACCATATATGTATATCCATGAAGACCCAAACAAATCCACGAGGACCCAACGGATGACAAAAAAGGGACCAACGCTGTAGCCCAAAGGAACACATCTTACAGGTTACAAACGAGGCTCCACGGGCATCCATCTCAAACCCACCAACATAACAAAATAAAACAATGATGTGGCAATCAGCAGCATGCCATCACAATCGACAGGGCACTGCTGCGTAGGTAGGTTCCTTCGAGTCAGTCCCTATCCTAGTTCTTCGTCACCTGCAGGTAACTCCTGGTGACCCACCTGGTGACTGCCTCTATCCTCTTGGCCTGTCTCATTGAAGCCATGTAGTACTTGTACAGCGCACTGAACAGACCCAGGATCACAATCAGAGCTGGCAGGGCAAAGGGAGCTCCTATCCCTATCAGGACAATGGTGGACACCAACTGCAGGAATGACCTACGATGCCAACAGTAGCAGCAGGACCCACAGCAGATTATGGTCAGTGATCGGCATTCATAGTGTTAAGTTCATGCAAGCATAGAAAAAGTGCCATACGTCCCCGGATTTCAGTGATAGGTAATGGGCCTGACAATAGCTGCATAGTGTAATGCCTGGTTACTCCTGGTTATTCCTGGTTATTCCTGGATTCAACCCTCAGATCCCATGAGGAGGCACCCCCTGCTCACACTACCCCCAAACGTTCGCCTCCTACCATGGATTGTACAAGCCCTCCCTTCAGATCCATTCACCCATGGAATGGTTACACCTGGTTATTCCTGGTAATTCCTGGTTAATCCTGGATATTCAACCCTCAGATCCCATGAGGAGGCGCTCCCTGCTCACATTTCCCCCAGCCCATGTGGCCTCCCCACCTCACAATCTCCCACAACCTCCCCTGCTGCAATTGGCATCATAAGTCAAACCTCCCAACCATTTCACCCTCAAGCTCAAGGACAGCCCGACAAATCTACAAGGTCCCAGGTAGGGCGGGCTTCCCCCCACACCTTAACCACCTCCGGCCAAATCCATTAAGCCCTTCCTCCTTCAATGACACAACTCAGTATCAGAAGCCACATTAACCCACATTAATATGGGGCCCCAAAACCTTATACCATTTTTTTTAATCTCATTGTGACATTTTCACAACGTATTGAGTATGGGTGCAACTTTTGGTATTCTTGCATAGTTGTACTCTTTAGGACGCTATACCTGGTCTACATTGCACTGCATCTTTCTGCTGCTGCACGTGCTCGATCCCTTTGCTGTGCAGGCTCAGTGCCTACATGCTTCCACCCAACCACCAGCTGCTTCAAACCCAAGCCCCATTTTCCCCACCTGAGTCAAACCCTCCTATGTCCTGCCCAGATCCCACCACCCTATCACTGCCTCCAGTTCCACCGGCCTCTCCTGTTGGGGAACTCCTGACAGTCAATTGTCCGCGTTGTTCTGAGGATGGATTTGTCTGTTCGATAGACTGACGGTCTGACCAACTGGGCAACACCGTCGCCGGGCCGTGCAATGAGTCGATTCGACTTCCAATCCTGAACCCAATTGTCAGAATTGGTTTGTTTGTTTGATTTCCATTCCTCTCTCACCATTCCATGGTGCTCCCTCTCTTTCTGACTCTTTGAGCGCCGCCATCCTAACTCCTTGTGCTAGGGATAAGGCCCGGGACTCCCTCCCCCCTTCCTCAAACGTCCTAATTCATACCCCTGGACCAGATTTTCCCACAGTTGCTCTTGGACCACAGCTTCCAACATCTTACAATACCAGAATCACAGATATGCCCCCTTCCGTGCCTTGGCCCTTCCCATTGCCTCGACCTACCTAGAAGCTAAGCCTAGTCCCCCATCTACACCTCTTTCAATGTCTGGGCCTACTTACAGTGTCCCACATCTCAATTTGTCCTGCCTCCTCCCGCATTTCCCCCCACCTCCCTTCCCCACCCCCGAACCCACCTGAAAGCAAAGCCCAGGTTCCCCGCCAGGTTCCTGTCAATATCTGCCGTGTCCTTTGTGAGCCTGTTGATGATGCGGCCAGCAGGAGTGGTGTGGTAGAACCATAGGGGGGCGGATAACAGGGACTGGACTATACCCTCATGGAGGACCCTAGGCAGGAAGGTGCACCAGTTAAACTGAACAATCCAACTGTGCAACGACCTATTTACAACTGCTTTGCAAGGTTCTGTAAAATCCGTGTTCTAGATGATCGGGTGACGTTGAGCGGACGTTTTGGCATATAGTTGGTTCGGCATCTTGATTAATAGCATTTATGAGATACATAGCGCATCTGCTGGGAACTGTCTTGACCATGAAAGAAGTTGTCATATATGCATATGTTGTCATACACGCCAAAGACAACCCATACTCTGTTCCACCTCGCTGTTCTTTGTGACAGCGTGAGGTGCGGGGCCTATGGCACTTTCTGCTATGGCATATCATGGAATGTATTAACAACATGAGAGATGCTACCTGCCAGCAACCCGATGGAGGGCAGTTCAACGAAAGTAACAGCTTCAGGACAAACTGCACTACCTGGGCCAATGGCAAACAGTGAAACTGGGTGTATGAAATTTAGGCAACTTGACCATTCATCTGCAGTGCAGTCCATAGTACCCAACATCTCTCATCTTCAGCTGCAAGGAATGCTTGTTATGCCTTTTGCTTTTAGAAATATGATCAGTAACCAACCCCCAAAGCAGTACACTTGCACACCCACTCCCTCCTATTGGCCCTCCTGGTAGATTCCTACCTTTAGCTAGACTGTCAGCTACAAACCTACATGCTAAATTAGCTTGTGATCATGGCCTAAACAACCCTAATAAAAAATTCCGTAAAGGCCTAGTCCCCTCCTGGCCAGCACCCCCATTTTTCCTAGCCCCCCTCCTTGTCCTCCTTCCATGCCCCCTCCCCCCCAGCCCCCCCAGCCACCAATCACACATCCCCACACCCAAATTCCCCACCCCCAGCTTGTACGCCAGCTATTGCCAGCTGCAAGCCCCGCTTCCCGCCCTCCCCTCCCTTCTCCGCACGTATCCCCCCCACTCCCCGCACATTCTTCCTCCCCCCTCTCCCACCCCGCACCCCTCACCGACCCCCCTAGCCCCCCAAACATGCCCCCCCCCCCCACCACCCCCACTACCTTCCAGCTCTTATTCCAGCTATGGCCAGTTGCAAGCTGTTGACAAACATGATGAGCAGCTGCCCTCCACTAATGGCAGCATAGATGCCCATGTAGAACAGAGAGCCACGGGAGTCACCAGCGTCACCAGCCTGGGTGTGACCTGGTGACATAGGAGAGCCAAAGTGAGTCAGCCGGTTCTTGATTCTGGCACTGTATTCAGCAAGAGTGACCGGGGCATGCAAGATCAAAAGCAAGGTGCACTATCAAGCCACACCGCATGCCTCTCTCCAGTTTAACAAGACCAGCCCGAACATGGTTCCACCTGACAATTTCTGTAACAGCTCAAAGTGCTCGGCCTGCGGTACTTTTGCTGTGACATATCTTGAAACGATATGTAACAACATAAATGCACAACATGAAACTATAGTGCACTGATTGCGCAGTAAGCCCCTAAGTGGCACGGAGCCCGCGACTTTACCAAGCAAGTACTCTGAGTGCATGGTTTCTGCACTTAAGTAGACAACATAAGCAATTGGGCAGCACGATCGCATTGTGCTCAGATCTCGTGCGGAAGGAATCAGGACAGCTTTCATAACATGAATAGCTACTTACATGGCAATTACGAGTGAAATAGTAATTTCCAAGGATCCCGCCATATCCCCAAAACACCCCTTACCTGTCCAGTAGCTGAGCCATACTGTTGCGCCCACCCTCAAAGCCTCAGCACTGATAAACCCTAGGATCAGTGATCCCCCCGCCAGTGGTCCCCCCAGCGCCATCATGTAAGCAAACACCACAGAGGATGACACACCACCCGTAGCAGAGGTCTCATCCTCAGTCAGCTTGCCTCCTGGCCTGGATGATTTAACACCACCTCCCCCCGCTGCTGCTGTGGGTGCTCCTGCTGGAGTGGTACCAGTAGCACCAGCGAGAGTAGCATTTACAGGAAGGACAACAGAAGTATCAGCCGCAGCAGCAGCAGGAGGAAGAGGAAGAGGTGCTTCTGCTGCTACAGAGGGGGTCAGATCAGAAACATCGGCAATCCTCCCAGCACCAGTAGCAGTAGCAGTAGCATCGCTACCACTAGCTACAACTGTGGGGCCATCAGTTCCAGAGCCAGATCGTTGCGTCGGATCACCTTTGATCTCACCACCACCACCACCAGCAGGGGCAGCAGCAGCATCATTGATGGCTGCTGGATCATTACCATTACCATTACTATTACTATCATCATTATCAACAGCAGCAGGAGTAGGTGGTGGCGGCTGTGTGGTGTCAGATGTTGTAATATAAGACCTACTGCTCATCATCCTGCTGATGGCACCTAACACACCACCACCACCACCTGCAGCTGGCTGACTGCTACTGCTGCTGCTGCTGGGATCGTCTGTGGTGCTGCTGCTGGTGGCGGCTTGGTTGAAAACTGCGACACTGATCTCAGGAGAAGCTACAGCGTCAGAAGGAGGAGGAGTGTCGTCAACTGATGCTGTTATTGCTGGCTGCTCCTCTCCTGCTTGTTGCTGCTGGTGCTGTTCCCCTGGTCCTCCTCCACTTGGCTCATAACTTGTAATGTCTTCGTCATCAACCTGTGGCAACACAACAGTTATCATGTTTATTATTCTATGATGCAACTTTTTTATGATGTTTCTTCATGTAAAAGGGACGCAGACTGCTGCTTGCAGGCTGGTAGCAGGATTACAAATACTAATAATAGCAAATGTATACATACAGTAACCTACGATGGCCATTCAAAGGGAAGAAACCATACTATCACAAGAAAAGTGTGGTACAGGAGGCCCCATGGGTGCAGGTCAGTAATCCAGGGAAAGGCTGTGAGGTTCCCAGCTATCAAATCAACCCTGCACTATCCCGCTATCCGCTGCTGTCCATTTGTTTGCTTACCGTAGTTTCTTTCAACAACGCTGCCAGCCTCCATCCGTTGTTCATGAGGTCCTGGTATATACCCCCCCACCCCACCTCTGCCAGCTGGCATCCCTTTCTGACCACCACCACCACTTCAAACACAGAAAGCCCCCATAGCCTCAAAGGACATTTCTTATGCAATAGAAGCCCGGGGCGAGGCATGTAGCTCAATGCGGCTTACCCCATGCACTTGATGTAAGAAGCTGCCATGGAAAGAAGAATGGCTCCGTCTTCGTCTCTTTCCTTGCTACCTCAACACCCTTTCCCACACCTTGGTGCGCCGCTTGTGGAGGATATTGAAGGTACAGATCTTACAGGAAGTCCCCTGCACAAGGGCAGCTTATTGCAATTGTTACTTACCGTGGTTTCCTTCATCAGTGCTGCCAGCACTCCTCCCTTGGCCATGAGGTCCTGGTACCCCCCCACTTCTGCCAGCTGCCCTCCCTTCATGACCACCACCACATCACACATGGGGACAAACTGAAGCTGATTGGTGGCCAGGATAACAGTCTTGACACGTAATTCCTGCAACAGTAGAACAGCAGCAGCAGGAGCAGCAAGAGTATGAGACACGCCAAATTAATTCACATCTATTCACACCACTTCACATCAATTCCGATCAAGCGGATTGGTGGCGAGGACAACAGTCTTGCTAGACAACTCCTATAACAGTGGAACGGCAGCAGCAGCAGCAGCAGCAGCAGCAGCAGGAGAATATGTAACACGTCACATCACTTCACATCAATTCCCATCAAGCTGATTGGTGGCAAGGACAACAGTCTTGCTAGACAACTCCTATAACAGTGGAACGGCAGCAGCAGCAGCAGCAGGAGAATATGTAACACATCGCATCACTTCACATCAATTCCCATCAAGCTGATTGGTGGCGAGGACAACAGTCTTGCCAGATGACGCCCACGGAGATGGAAGGGAGAAGCGGCAGCAGGGGGTCTATGAAACATGTCACATTAATTTGATTGGTGGCGAGGACAACATTCTTGGCACCTTTTTGCTACGACAGTGAAACAGCAGCAGCAGCAGCAGCAGCAGCAGCAGCAGCGGCAGCAGCAGCGGCAGCAGGAGAATATGAGACACACCACATTAGTTTGATTGGCGGCTACGAGGACAGTCTTGGGTAGATAAGTCCTGAAGACACGGAAAGCGGCAGCAGCGGCAGCAGGAGGGGGTCTATGAGACATGTCACAGCAATTCGATTGGTAGCGAAGACAACAATCTTGCTAGAAAACTCCTACAAGCTGGATCTGGCATGGGGAGATACCTTAATTGACCATACCATGCAGCACAGAAAAAGCACCGTACCTTCCGTATTGCTTGTTGTGCCACTGCTCGTGCCACTCTTGCATCTAGAGCTGACAGGGGATCATCCAGCAGCACCACGTCAGCATCAGCATATAACGCACGTGCTATGCTGATGCGCTGCTTCTGACCACCAGACACATTCACACCGCGCTCACCTGCGGCACCAGGGGCAAGTGACTCATTAGTGACACAAAGTGACACCAGGGGGAGTTGAGCTGATGGAGGCAGTGAGTAGGATGCAGGGGGGTGTGGGCATATGTAGGAGTATGTGTGCACAGAAAAGTTGATGATGTCAAAACGTTACGCATAAAGGAAACAGAACACACAGTGTCTTGCAGATGTTGTTACAAGGCAGGATACAATCAGATGCCACCTGCTTTTCAGCTCAAGACTCCCAACATCATAAGCAACTCACTCTCTATTTGAAGTATACCCCTGCACCATTCCCCTTTCTTATTCCCACATTGCCCCCACATCAACCTAGGCAGACCCCATGCTTACTTTCACTTGAGACTTGGTGTTTTGAATTTAGCCCTAACTTTAAACCCTATCTCCAACCCCTAACCCCCGTTTTCCCACCTAGCTGCTTAAGGTCCCCCCCTGACAGCGCCTCAAAGTGGGAGCGGGATGCTCCGAGTTTTGGATTCCAGCCCTAACCCTAAACCCTAGCCCCCCCCCCCCCCCAAGAAACCTTTTGCCTCTCCTAAATGCGTGAGATCTCCTCCTGGCAGGGCGTCAAAGTGAAAGATTGAGGCCTTGGGGTTTGGATCTCAGCCCTAACCTAAACCCTAGCTCCCCCTCCAAAGAAGCCCATTTTGCCTCACCTAATTCCGTGAGATCCTGGCAAACTCCTGGCAGTGCGTCAAAGTGGGAGATTGAGCTTTTGGGTTTTGGATCTCAGCCCTAACCCTAGCCCCCCCCAAAGAAACCACCCTTTTTGCCTCACCTAATTCCGTCAGATCTCCTCCTGGCAGCGCCTCAAAATCCGGCTCCAAACACGCAGCAGCAACACACCTCCAATACCTCCCCTCCTCCCACCCCCTCCCGAACATTATATTCTCCCGCACCGTCATCCCCATCAAAAACGGCGCTTGTGGGACATACGCCGTCCTCCCCACCACCCCCACCTGCTGCTGCTGCTGCCACCCGCCTAAACCCTCAAAGCTAGCCCTAAACCCTAAACCCCTGCCCTCAGAACCCTCGCTGTCCTCAACCCCAGGCATAAGCCCTAACATGGCAGCAAGGAGCGAGGTTTTACCAGACCCTGTTGGCCCTACTACCGCTACTAAAGAGCCTTGGGGGAGGTCGAGATGGATGTTAGTAAGGCTAGGGGGGTCGGATAAGTCCCAACAGAAGTCTCCATGTAGGTGGATGGCAATGGGGGGTTGAGGGGAGGTGGGGTGTGGCTTCGGGTGGGTCTTTGGATAAGATTTAGGATTCTGATGATCCTGCTGCTGCTGGTGGTGCTGGTGTTGATGTTGTGCAGGTGTTAGTTCTGGTGCTGCTAGTAACTCTTGGAGACGAGTTAGTGACACACGAGCTTGCATGGCCTGCAGATAGAGGAGAGGCAGATGGCAGCAGCAGCAGCAGCAGCAGCCAAAGTAAGGTCAGCAACAACTTGATAATCAAAATGTTAAAACTTCTGCTGTTCAATCATGCCTATGGATAGACAGTGTCCTAAAGCAGCGGGCACGATGCACATGTGCTTGCATGACCTTCTCTTTTCTCTGCCCCCCTCCCTCTCCCCCCCTCCCTCTCCCTCCTCTTCCCCCTCTCCCCCCCTCCCTCTCCCTCCCCCCCCCCTCTCCCTCTCTTTCCCCCCCCCCTCCCTCTCAACCCCTTCCTCTCCTCCCGCCCCACCTCTACTCCCCCATCCCCATCCCAGCGATCTCAGGTTTATCTCATTGTATGAAAGTGAAACGTAGAGGAGCTTCATCATGCCATGCCAAGAGAGACATGCTGCTGCTGCTCCTGTTGCTGCTGCTAGGCGTATACAAAAATGAAATCAAGACCACTGTCGAGGTAGAGACAACAGGTCCTAACTGAAGCATAAAAGGTATCCCTGACCTCCTGCATGCTTCTTTTCCCCTCCAAAAAGCGGTATCCCGAGCTCCTCTACCTTGTAGCTGCTGCTTACCAGTGTTACGATGTGTGGCAGAATCCCATTTCCAAGCCTATGTGATCAAAGCACAGCCCTAAGCCCTGGATTGACAATAAGCAGTAGCATCACAACCATATCTATTTAGCTACCAACCATATCTAGCTGCGGCTTCACTTGTGTGACAACCTGTGCCAGAGTTCGCTAAAGAGCAGCAGCCCTAAGTCCTAAGCCCTAAGTCATATCTAGCTGCTGCTTTACCTGTGTTACAATCTGTGGTAGTTGGAAGAGTGGGAAGCGCAGCACATTAAATAGTGCCAGGCTGGTGAAGGCTTGGCCTGGTGTGAGGGGGGTGTGGAACACAAGGAGGAACACAAGGAAGGAAACCACCGGGACTAGGGTGGGGATGGAATTCACCAAGAAAGACATCAGAGCCTGGGGGGGGGGGGAGGGAGGCACAAGGGCGGGGGGGGGGGGGGGGTTATTGTTACTTAGGGGCTGGATTAGTGGAAAAGACTCCTTGTGCGAGGTATTTCAAGTACACTGGCCATTCAACCTTCTGCAGGACCACCATTAGGGTTCACTTGTTATACCGTCAAACCATAATTTGCCATAAATCACCAAGAAAGACATCAGGGAATTATGGCAGAGAAGGAGAAGTGCCTGTTTGTCACATGCACAAGAATACTGGCTTGGTAATGACAGCAATACATGCCAGGGATGCAAAGGACCCAGCATTTTTCTTGTAACTGACGTATATCTATTCTCAAGTAGATCCTCCCTAGGATTTCCAAATCCAAAACCCTAAACCCTAGAACCCCAACTAAACCCTAAACCTCAGAGACAAGAATATGTAATGCCTCTGCCCACCCTCCTGACCTGGTATGCTAGTGTAGCTCTCAGGCCTGCTAGTTCCTTCACTCGAGCTGATTGGATACGAGATGCAAAGGGCTCCTCCCACGTGGAGGCTTTCACTACCTCAATACCTGGGGGGGGGGGGGAGGAAACGGGGGAGGGCGAATGAAGAGGGGGGGGGGTTGGTTGAAAGGGCGGGGAGGAGGGGATCATGGTATAGAGAGAGAGATAGAGTACCTAAGAAGGCGAAGGCAGGACTAGAGGTAGCAATAGCCGTATGACAAAGGGTAGTATTCCACTCAAACTGGGTGGGGATGTGGTATGAGAACCAGGGTGCCCGTAAGCCAAAGGAGGGCCGATAATCTTATTGGCACTAGATAAGCACAGAAGATGGGGAGACTAAGTGATCAAGGCCCTTCCAGTCAGTGGCGAGCCCAAAGTGCTCTCGTATACACCAAAGCTGTTGCCCACTCAGAGCACCACACCCCATCTGCCAACAGGCACATTCTCATTGGGGACGTCATTCGCCAGCTGCCGGTGGGTGCTTTCACAATCTTCCAAATACCGCTAAGAAGGCAGCCATGCAGGTCGAGTCTTTGGTTGTGTCGCAAGCGAGATGATGTGCCATAAACTTATATCCTGTGCTGGTTAGCCCTACCTGCCACCAGCTCAGTCTCCAGCTTAGCTCGTGTGTCACTCCAGACCAAAGCTCCTCTGAGTTTGTTGGTGCTGAGTCTGACCAAAGCACTGTTGATGGGAATGGCGGCCAGGATGCACACCACAGCTACCAGGGAAGAAACACCTAGCTCCCTACATAACAATAAAACACATTCTGCCTCAGAATATCAAAGAGCACAATAGAGCAAAGGTACAGATGAGAAGTACGATCAGGGAGGAACACCACCCAACTCCCTACACGAACAAATACTGAACTTCTTTTATGTAAACTTGCTTATTCCATTCTTCACAGCAAACTCTCCTGAGATTTTATTCCTCAGCAGCAAAGAGGCAATAAAACCTTATGGCTGCCTCAGAAACATAAACACAGCGAAGACCCCCTCCAGAAGCGTGACCCCCTCCAGAAGCGTGACCCCCTCCAAAAAAGCCTCCAAAAGAGATGCGGAATGAGAGAATTGGACCACCCAAACCCTGTCTTGCTGAAAGCCAAACCAAACTCGAGAACCCCGTCCCTAAAAGCGACTCCTGAAACGCCACCTCTAGAATCCTAGGACCAACTCCCTAAAGCCCCACCCTGCCTGAACACCATCACCATGTGTACAACAGATTTTGGAAGCTGGTGACATGAACACTGTAATACTGGACGTGGCAGAGTTCCCTTGCTTTTTTAAAGCTTTACAAAAGTGGCTTATTCTTCTCTTTTTCTTGAACACCATAAGCTCAATTCATCAAAACCCTTCTTGAAGGCCTATTAAGGTATACTCTAAACCAGTCCACCAATAACCCTGGCCAGCTGGACACCTTGCATTTGTCAAGAGTCTCTCTTGCATGTCACAGCGTTAACATACTGCCTTACTCCTCCAACCCCTAGTTAAAGCTAAGGCGTAAAACCTAAGGCTAAACACAAGGCCAAACCCCAAACCCTGGCTCACCTGAACAGCAGCACGATAGTGACTGTAATCGGGAGTGGTGCTGATAAATGCTGAAATCTCTCTCGCTTTCCCAATGTTTTGATAGTGGTTACGGCGAACAAAGGGGACTAGCCCAATGCTGACCAGCTATAATTCAAGTACGAAAATGCTGAAATCTCTGTTGCTTTTCCAATGCTTTGGAGACCTGCTTTACTCGTCCCCTTATCCTGAACACCATATAAGCTCATTGCAGCCGTTCTTGAAGGTTTAGACCCTCAACTAGTAACTAACCCGAAACCCTACACCGGTCCACCAAAATCCCCCGTACAAACGCCAAAACCCGAAACCCCGTCCTACCTGAACAGCACCAAAACCTAAAACCTAAGGCCAAAAACCTAAAGTCTAAAACCTAAGGCCTAAAACCTGAGGCCAAACCCCCAAACCCCGTCCTACCTGAAGAGCAGCACCATGGTGACTGTAATCCTGAGTGGTGCTGACATGAACCCAAATATGTAAACAGTGAAGTCCAGTAGTGTTTGTGCATCACTGCTTACCAGGTTGAACACCTTGCCCGAGGAAAAGTGCACACGCTGAGAGGGGGGGAGAACTAACACCTGCGGAGCAGCAGCACATTGTAAAGTTCAACAGCCATTAAGTGTAATGATCGGCATCCTCTTAGCTCCCTGTTGTGCCAACCTTTGCTTTTTGTGAGGACTGAAGCATTTAATACATGTCAAGAGGCTCATAGCCTGGGCCGTGAAAAGAGTGGTAATAGGCGCAGGCGGGCAGGTGGGTTGTCTCAGGGGGGCGCTTGGAAAATGCTTTCATGGCTTTCTGCATCTTTCCTGCCCCTTCTTCCTTGCCCCTTCTTCCTGTCATGCTTGACATGCGGGGCATATGGCATCTTTGCTATGGCATATTGTAACATACTATAGCATTATAACTGGATCCTCCCTTCATGGCCTCTTCCTTTAAACATGCCTGCCTTCTCTATCCCTAGTCACCTCTCTCCCCTCATTCCCTCCCCTCTTCCTCTCTCAGTTCAGTGCTTCCTACCCCCTGAGAAATATCTCCCCTGCTATGACCTTTTCACAGATGTTATAACTACCCCCTCTCCCACCTCTTGTGCTGCCCCCCCCTCCCCCCCCCCCCGCGCCCTTTTTGCGTCCTCCATACACCCTAGACCCTTCCCAGCCACCAGACACCCTCACTTCCCTCCTCCAATCGTTCCCCACTTACATTTTTATGCACGTCAACTACACGTGCTTCCCTGCTCTCCCAGTTAGAAGGCAACAACGCCCCTCAAAACCCTCCGCTCTCACCTTCCCTGAACCCTAAACCCTCCCTGAACCCTCCCTAAAACCCTAAACCCTACATCTTAACCCCCACCTAAACCCCTCCCCTCTCACCTTCCTATGCACCTCAGCGGCCATGATGCTCTTCAACCTAAACCCTGCTCGCACCACACGGATGAAATGCTGGTTATCTGCCAAAACCCCAGCGGCAGTCCCAAAAACAGCAGCACTGCATAAACATAGCCCTGGTATTGCCCCTCAGCAGTAAACAGCAGCAGCAGCTGGTGCAGCAGGGCCCCTACTGCTCCTGGCTCTGCCCAGGACTGCTGAGTGCTAAACCCTAGCAGCCTCCTAGTAGGGTTTAGCACACTAGGGTTTAGCACTAGTGCTGCTGCTGTGGTGTTCCAATGCAGGCCGGGCTGTTCCATGTCGCTCATAGGGTTCTGCATGCGTGGTGGAATCTCGCCGCCGCTGTAGCTGTTGCTTTCAAAGTTTGACTTTGGGGGTCCAGAAGGAGCAGAGGGCGAAGCGACAGATGACAGCAGGAGGTTCAAAACCACAGGGCCCACAAACTGTGATGCATCGTTCACAAGTTTAAACGGAAGCGCTGATAAGATCAAACCACGAACTGTAATACAGCATGTGGCAAACAGAGAGGCATGCTTAGGTCCTCGTTTCTTCAGCTGCTGCTGCCAATGCGCCCTAAACCCTTCTTCTAGGGTCTCCACCCGGTCTGGTGGTGCAAGGGCCCACATGTCTGAGGGTTTAAGAGGGGTTTTGTAGCCCTTGGTAATGGTAGGGTTTAGCCAGGAGAAGGTGAGGGTGGACCAGAGGCTGGCGGAGTGTTCAGGACAGGTGGAGGTGCGGGGGGAACATGGGGGAGAGGATGCCTGCAAAAGAGAGGTAGCAGCAGCAGCAGCAGCATTGTGTGTAAGCATAAGATGCCAATGCTTTCAGTCAGCATCAGCCACAACTAAAAGTGAGTTGTAGACGCATGTGCTTGACTGCTTGATGTATTTGTCTTGGCTTGCACTAGCCCCACCAGCCCAAAGCTATGCTCTTCACCCCTCAAGTGGATCCATGATTTCTTGATTTATCCCTTCATGGATGATGTCTCACATTAGTGCTTCATTAGTGCTACATTAGTTCTACAAGCAGTGATTATGGAATACTGGTTGAAGACGATCATTAGCACTTGTGCTAGTCCCTGCAAGTTTTCCTATGCAAAAACCAATGCACAAAAATTAAGACGCTGGACAAAGACCTAGCCCCAGTGTACTAAACCCTAGGTCTTACCAGACGCTCTGTTGCGCCCTGGGTTTGGCCCGCCGTTCTGACTCCTGCCCTCGTCAATTGCAGGCCTGACCTTTGAGGTCGCCATAACAGCAGCAATAGGGCTAGGTACACCTACAAGGAAACAATTCATGAAGCTTTTTGGAAATGGGTGGCACCATTGGTATCTAGTGTAGTAAAAAGAAAAGCGGAGGGGCACAGCATACAACTTCCATCAAACCGTCTGGGGCTGAGCTCCTCCTTTCCTGGCAAGTGGTGCACCATCGACAAGAGACCAGCCAAGGTTGAGAATGCCGCGATCAAGTTCCCATATGCTTGGAATGCAGGCTAACTATCCAATTCTGTGATAAACAGAAAGATCTGTGACAGCATCTGCATACCAATATGCAACTGAGCATTTCTAGAAAACCCTAACCCTAAGACCCTGAACCCTAATACATAAACCTTTAAAATACAAACCAACACAACTCCTGCCCCTACCTGTGCTGTCACGTATGTGATGTACATCCAGAAGAAATAGTCATACACAGACGGACTACCATCCCTGCAAGAAGGGGGGTAAGTGCAGAGAAAACAGCAGGTGTGTTTCAATAGCTTTACAGCCACATAGGAGCTCCTTAAGGGCACGTTCAAAACATTGTTAACAACAACAGCACACACCTACATTATCACCACCTACAGGTGAATAGCCACAGCTAAACCCAGCTTTGTTGTATTGACATACATGCAGCAACCAAGCTTTACATCTTCCATGTTGTGTGGCTCCAGAAGTTTCTCGGAAGCACTTTGAATCTGCCAGGGCTTTTCCCCCCAAGAATCAGCTTACACCTTCAGAGTTTAGGGGAAGCAACTTACAGCAACCGTAGCTTGCTGAGTTCATTAACATGGACATTTTAAAGTGGGAACCAACCATAGCCATCCCCAGCATGCTATCGAACTAATAGCACCAGTCTCAGTCTGATTTTTAAAACAAGTCCCTTTCCCATCTTTCAAAGGTATCACTAAGGAGGCGTGCATTAACATCCCCTCCTTCCCACTTCATCTTCTTTCCCCCGGGTTACCTGCCAGTGATTTGCAGTACCAGCTCAGTGTGAACAGCTCACTCCCAGCCACTCCATAGGGTCTTATAAAGGCAGTTAATAATATGACCCCCTCCGCCCTCCCAACATACATACCCACCCACCCACAACACTAACCACAACCCCCACCCCTCCACCCCTCCCCACCTCTCCCCGCCCTCCAGCTCCCACTCCATTCCTCATTCTCATCCTAGTTAGTTGCTAGTTACTTGCATGACCAGTCTCACTTTAACCTTGGTGTAATTATATTACTAGCCGCACCAAGAACTCATCTGAGTTCAATTGAGCTTTGAAGGCAATCACCAATACCCCCCCCCCCCCCGCACCTCTCCCACTACACTCCTCATCCCGGTT